>JAVCKT010059478.1:0-14833 GCA_032273925.1 Rhynchotus rufescens
TTATAGCCAAGGAAAGATTTTTAGTTGAGTTTAATGAATCTCACTGACAGTTTTCATATAGATTTTATATATATATATATATATATATATTTAATTTTATTAATGTAGATTCCATCCCCAACTGTGAATTTATACTAAGCTGAGTAACTGTTTAGATAACTCTCGAAGACAATGCAGACATCTGACTATTATGGCATGATTCATTTAAACACTTTAATAAGAAGTAAAAATAAAATGCATTTTTGAAAGTGAGCAGGATTTCTTTCCCATGCTATCTGAGAATTTACTTGCCTATTTATGCTTCTCTAATAGTCTAATTGGTTACATTGCATTCCTGATTCATCCTTTTTTTTTTTTAAAGTTGGAATGCTAATTGCAAAAGTGATTATTTATAATATCTGAGTGCCTTGTCCAGGGGACCCATTAAAAACATAAACAATAGGGACAGAGAAAGGTTATAAATGTTTTAATGAAAAGAAACATATGAAAGTTTTATACAAATATCACTTCTAAACTTGTCTAAATTTTTAAATAAAGACCTGTAATGAAAATAATATTTTCTTTTAGAAGAGCCAGTATGTTTTATACTTAGCAAAATAGCCCATTTTATTCCCAATGTGGATATTTCAATTTTCTCAACAATTTTACTGTCAAAATTTTCTTACAGTATTTATATATGTTTTATTAATGTCTTGGTGATAAGTGAATAAATTAGAATTTCAGGTCTTTTTCTGCCTTTTAAAAAGGCACAAAAAATCCTATTCTAACTTCAGAGTCTTTATTTATTTATTTTGCTTAACAATCTTATTATTCTTTAGTCAATCTGGTAATAGTTTGGGATGAGAATGTTTTACATTAGCACTGTTACCAACCTGCTTTTTTAATGAATATCTCACCTCTGAGGGCTAGCAGGACAAGCTTCATCATACGCTGCTACTTTGCACAGATTGAATCATCCAAAGGTATGCTGCTTGCCTCAAGAATGATTCGCATGTTATGTGATGAACTGTTTTAAAATAATTGTTAAAGATTTTTTATGTAGCATTTGTCTAAAGGAATAAAATAAAATAAAATAAAATAAAATAAAATAAAATAAAATAAAATAACAAATGTTCCTGAAAAGAGTATGAGAGATGTTGGGATCAGGTTCTTTTGTTGCTGATGTTATTTCATCAAGACTATAATGTTCTGCAGGAAGTGATTCAGCCTTAGCTTTGAAAAATGTGATCTTGGATGGGAAGACAGAAAGAAAGAAGAAAGGTTGATTTGCCCACCTGGCAATGGTGAGCATTAATGTATAATGACACTGAGCAAGGATGAGACACTGCTCAGTCTCAGTCTGACTGTTCAGTCTGCCTGCAGCACACTGATTTTGCATATTCACAGGACAGGAAAGATCTGTGAAAATTTGAATATTCTACCTCCCATGTTAACACTCTGTAACATACAGTTGCAGAGTAATGCTTAAAATTATCTTCTAAGGCAAGATTGTAAGAGTTTCTGTCCAAAGCAAAATTTTATAAAATTTTGATATTTGGTGAATTTTTCTTTTTCTGTTCTGATGAGGAATAAAAAGAAGTTTTTAACTGTCTCATAAAAGTCAGTTCCAAATTCCATATATACAGATTCTATTGTTGATTCTTTGTTTACCCACTAAAATTAATATGATTTTTATTTATTCAGGGACTCTGAGTATTTTTAAAGTTAATTAATATTTTTTAATATATTTCCAAATACTTTCCTAATAATATAAGCATGCTAATAGAATTTACCATCATTTTTCTCTAGTTTAATTTGCATTTTATGTCACTCATTCTTCTAAGCCATGACATTTCTCATTCCTCCCTCCCTTCCTCCCTTTATCTTAGGACAATATTATAACCAATTCAGCCTTTTATTTTGCAGTGCTAGACCCATACTCTGGCTTTGGTTGGAATGGCCAGGAGCTCATTGAGGCGATGAGGGACTTCTGTATCAGAATATGGAAGGACATGGAAGTTATATTTGTAAACTAAGCAAGGTTATGGCCTGTGATCTTCTCTTTTAGACTGTGCTCCAGCACAATCAAACGGTATCAGAGACCATAGACATTTCACAGTAGACAGTTTAGCTGGTGTCATTGTGTTTTGTGTGGGAAAGGATTATCCATATGTACACACATTATTTCCCTGAAGCCCAGGGAATGATCCTTGGCATTATTGCATCTACTTTATTTCTTATACGTACAAAACGTGTAGTGCCAGTGTGGATGTCTGCGTAATTGGAAGAAGGATCCACATCTGGGCTATAGATGCACTCCTATGGAGTTAGGTGGCCCACACATCTGCATCTGGATATATCCTGCAGCAAAAACATACCCTTACATAGAGTAGGGTGCAATGTCTTGACCTCAGAAACATTCATTATGGCTGGAAGGGATTTTGCAGACAGACTGCTCTTACCAGCTCTAATTCTTGATGGTGAGGGTAGGGTAGAGCTTGTGTTTGATGTGGTGGAGAAGAGGAAGCCATGGCAAAATTCTCCACTGAACTTCTCCTGGGAGACCAAGAATGAATTACATGTGACAGATGTTAGTCCCTTAATGATCTGTTAAAAAGGCCTGAGATACAGCAGTGATGAGAGCATGCTAAGAACCCGTGGAGAATATAATAATGATGGTAACAAAAGATGTGGGAGCGTCCAGCTTCAGAGCAACATGCCAAAATCATGATCTAAGATGTTAAACTGGCTAAAATACGAACCTTTCAAAATAAGCATGGCTGAGACACAATGTCTTCCTTCACATTGCAGATCTGGGACTGAATTTGCACATAAAATATCAGCTCAGTACTCTTCCTGGTGAAGTCTATGACAAGCTACCAGCTGACCTCAGGGTGAACATCATTAGGCCAGGAGCTAGTGTACTCGTAGAATTCACAAAGTGCTCATTGGGTAAATTTGGAGTAGAGTTCCTGGTTTGCAGAGAATGCAGGAAAATACACAAATAGCTAAAGCAAGTGATAAAGACCAACAATAACTCCAGGAAAGAGAGTCAATGATGGCTGACATTAGAAAAAGATAAGCTGAAAAGAAAAAGATAAAATCTGGAGCAGAGAAAGAAAATAAAAGCATCAGCAGCATCTTGGGGAAAAAAAAGAAAAAAAAAAGTGTCTCTTGAACTTCATAAGTGACAGAGCAGAGAAGTTCTGCCTGGTAGCACTGGCAATCTAGTATTGGAGCACTCCTGCAAGGACAAATTGAATTGAATGTAACATTAAAAACACATTCTACTTGTTTCTGTTAGTATGGGCATTGACAGGAATCAGACAAGACACGATGATTTGATGTTAAAGTCATCATATAGAAGGACTCAAAAGACTGAGGGACTGTACTTGAGTATAAACCAGAGTAATAGAGGTTAATTCAGATTGAAATCTACTTACCTCCAAGAGCAGGAAGAGCGAGGCAAATTTTGATAATATCTGTAATACCAAAGATGATACAAATTAAACTCCAAAGGCTTCATTTGTTTTGTGAAGAAGACAAACACAGTGATAGTGTAAAATGGAGCTCTTGCATCGACTACAGTTAACGACATTACCTGCATTTTGAGGAAAGCAGCAATCTAGAAAAAAGCTCAGCCTACTCACTAAATAAAAAATGACACCTAACTTGATTTGATTGAGCAGTTTAAATTAGAACATTGCATTCCTGCTGATTGCTGCCGCTCTGTATAAATAACTTCAGAGATTGTCACAATGGATCTGCATGAAAATACAATACTGCAAGTGGAAATCATCCAGAACGAGCTCTTTGTTAGTAGCTATGCTGCGCATTAGCTCCTTGACTTTGATGTGTATAAGAGCTCTTCAGCATATTAGCTTCTATTGCTCAGAATTGCCGAAACAGTCTTAACTTCAGCTTTTCATGGGAAACCTATTGGTATGTTTATACCCATCTCTGGAGCATGTAAAAGGGTTCCCCAAGCTAATGCAGACCCATGCTGACCCAGCTTGTACAACAGGAGGACACAGACTTATATTTTTCCTGACCTCAACTGAGATTTCCCAAAATATTGAGTTGGCTTCTAAATAAAAGTAATTCAATTAAAAATATACATATTTTCTAAAGCCTAAAGCCTACAACATGAACATTCATCCCACTATAGTAATATATATTTATTTGTGAAATGAAATATTATTTTAAGTTGAAAAATAAAAGTTTCACTTTGAAAATGTAGAAACTGATTTTTTAAAATGTTTTAATGCTTAGTGTTTTTCCTTTTTTTGTCCTGACTTATGCTAGCATAAAGTTCCAATATGCTTTTCTTAAAAAAAAATAAAATACATTTCCTTTCTTGTCTGAAAATTATGATCAACAATAGTTAGAATCATCATTAATAGGGTTTGTTCCACAAAGGTGACCTGCTTTCCTACAGGGTTCAAATTTTCTGTGAGTGCTTTTTTGATATCTGTGAACTCAGCTGTTGGCTTTAATTCATTAGTGTTTCTGTGGGTAAAAAGAAGAAAAAAAGTTTAATTGTGAGGTTTTTTTTTGTACTGGGGATGAGCTGGCATCAGCTGAAAATGAAGTAGCTTTTTTTTCTATAGTTGTTAGAATACTAAATCTGTCTTAATAAATCTGAAGTACAGAAACCTGACAGGCATATATAAGAATGGCAGATAACAAGGCTGAAGGGTCTGGGGCTTAACCAATTGCTCCCTGATGTCAAACCAAGAATCGGCAGGAATAATCACTTTGTCATCAGACAGGAAAAGTCAAAGGTCAGGACTTAATGCCGTCACAGACAGATTCTTCACATAAGCCAAACAGGTGCTTACTAAAGCATGATTATTTGTTGTTTTTAAGGATTCAGAGCAAAGTGTGATATGAATGGGAACAAAAGAGCTCCATGGAGAAACCAGGAAAGCTGTCTTATCTGACAAAACTTTCTCACAATTATTTCTTTACATGAGTAAGTCTGTAGAAAATCAGTGGGTAGAACTCTGTTCTTTCCTACTTTTCTCCTCCACAGCTAATCAGATTTGTATTAAAAGACACAAAAAGTTGCCTTTTAAATAAATAAAAAAAAGTCTTTGTTCACTGAAAATCAAATATGTTTACACAGAGCAGCTGAAAATTGTCTCAAATGGTAGCCCACATCTGAGTTCTCGATCCACTGTGGAAAGGAAAAATGTGCCTCTTTTGATCGCTGTTGTTGTCCAGGACACTTAGCTGCAGAGTACTGGCAAGCTGCTGGCTGGATTCCTATCCTCTCATAAACAAGAAGATTTAGATTATCTACTTGTGTAGTTATCCTTTGTAACATTGAGCTCATTGCCAAGTGAACAGCAAAGTTGCATGAAGCTATTGGATTTAGGATGATCGTTCTTGTAGATCAGAATCTCAGTTGTCATTAAAAAGCTTGGAAATCTGATCAATTATAATCATGTCTCATACATTCCCTGTAAATTCCCCTATACAAATTTGATAGACTCAAGAGGTATGAACTTGCTACATCTATCTTAATTAATAAAAATGCTATCACATGTCCCCTACAAGATCCTAAAATATCTGACTCTTGGGGATACTCGAAGTAATGGAACAGGAACGAGGCAATGGATTAAGTTCACAATTTAATTTACCTCTGTGCGACATTAGTCATCATGCTGGCTTTTCTGTTGGGTGAGTCAAAGAGATGCCATTGCTTGAGGGTAAGGAATATTGAAAAAAGTGTTCTAGCTGATGTTAAAACTGAATATAGTATTAATTATCAAGTCTAGTGTACTGTTCAACTATAAAAGGTTATCCTTCATACCTTAGAATGGTTAGAAGGAAGAAGAGAATTGTGGAGAACCTTTATAAACCTTGACTGCTTCTATAAGACAGAGTAAGCTTTTGAGCTCAGAGCAAGAAAGCTTTCTTCATGTTGTCATCCTGAGATTTCCTGATTCCTGTATCAGTATCGTATATATGTATTTGTATGTGCTCCTGTGTGATCAGCTGGTATTTTCAGAAGCAGAACAGTTTGTCTTTGGGGAAGACCTCTGGGGAAGATCAAGATTCATTGTCTCTCCACAAATGTCCAAGTTCTAATCTCATTGGAGTTAATAATAACAAATTCATTATGAATACAATAGGAACAAAATATATGCCCAAGACAGCTCAATAGCTAATGTAAAGAATGCCAGAAAAAAAAGGACAAGGAAGGAAAATTTAAATAAAGACTGAGACCTAATGCTTTAGAATGTTTTAGAACTCTAGAAAAGTCTCCTATTTGATTTCTTGGATATCTGTGCTCTGGAGGGCCAGCCATGATGCTAAATTGGCCCATATCCTTGAGTAATCTATTGATTAAAATAAGATTTCTACTGATCCTTTATCCCTTCGTCCTCCATTTTTTTTTTTTTTTATCATTGTTCGTTTTTATTTAGAGCACATTTAATTCACATCATAGTCCAAAGAATGAATTTCCAGAAACACTAGTACACTTGTGGCTACTTTCAGCTGAGACTAGCTGTCATTTTAGGTGTTTTGCAAGGTGTTTTGCAAGAAAATTCCTACCAGTTATCATTTGGATTTTTCTAACAAAGGAAAACTGCTTTCCATTTGCAATATGAGATAAGTGAGGAAATACTCTTTTCTTTTTTTATTATTTTGCTGTGTTATGCATACGAGATGTACAGGATAAAGTTGCTGGAATTGATTGCATCATTGCATGAAATGAACCATCATTTTTATTGCAGATAGGATAGAAGAAGAAGTGCAGAATAGGTCAATAATCAATCTTAACCAGCATCTTGTCTCAATTCTGGACACTTCAGAGGAAAGTGTTAAACCCACTTAGCACATGCAATATTATACCAGTGGGGATATTTCTTCCTTAACCCATCTGGTGATCAGTTTATACCCTGAGGCTTCTGGATTGAATTCACATTTTATTTATTCCACACTTTTATTTTTAAGACCCAGAAAATATATGTTTTAAAAAATTTCTTCTGCATGTGACTACCAGATTCAGCAAATCTCCTTACAGTAAGTGTTGTTTTTGAAAAAAAAATGCTATTTGCAAAAGAAACTAAACAAAATAAACAATAGCCAGGCAAACAACACATATCAAGTTTCAATCAAAAAGGAGAAACAAAAAAATCTAAATTTTTGTTACTTTTTTCACCTATAGTCATGCAAAATTACAGATGCTCTAAAAAGTTATTTTGTCTAACAATGTGTGTTCAACTCATAGAATTTGAAGATTAAACTCTGAAGGGTACTGTCTTTGTCAACACTGTGAAGTTTAATTATGCATCTTTCCACTGTCTAAAGAAGAAAAACACTTAAATATCATTGTGGATACTTCTTGGGTGAAATCAGAACATGAAGTGTTTTTTTTTTCTTGATTCTAGAATAAAAAAAATCAATAATTAAAATGCAGTCAAAATATTTAATGGGACATTCTCCCTCCTGCTGATATACTTTTATTCTTTCACTCTTTATGGCTAAGAATTTTCAAAGAGGGTGAAGGGATCTGCTATCTAATTCCATTCAGTTTTATCAGCACCTGGTTGCAAGGTCTTACCACAGCTTTTGAAAAGACTATCAGTCTTCATTTGCTCTGCTTTATGCAGAAAGTTATATTCCTGGACCTCAAACAATTTATTGTTTTACTTCTGTTAGAGGCAGGCTCTAAAACAGTTTTCCAAAACAAGGAAAATTCTGACATTTTGAAATTTGTTTTCCTTCTAAACTGTTACAAAATATGAAACTCTCTGAAACTTTATGTCAAACAACTTTTTCTGTGGTATTTCTACTTTGACCTCATTGAAAAGTTTTATTTTGAAAGGTAAGTTACATTTAAAAGATTGCTAACAGAGATAATACAAGCATTTTGATGATTTCTTCAATAAAAATGTTGATAAAAATGCTACGTCTCTCTGAAATTAATTTCATCAAGATTTGTTTTCATTCGAAAATTGCTTTAGGAAAATGGTGTCTGTCTTTTCTGTAACAGATCAAACCAGTCTTGCATTGTCTAACAATGGAAAAAAAATGTTTAAATTGATATTGCTGCTATGTCTGCTCTTATTGAGATAAAGAGCACTTGGAGTCACGTCAGAGCAGATCTAAACAGCAACCCTCAGTAATAGGATCAGAATCTTGGGGCTTTGTATTTCCATAATGTAAAGCAATTGTTGATATCCAGTGTAGTTGAAACTAAAAATATTTTGGATTATTTGAATTGTTCAAGTCTTGGTTCCAATTCCATTAAAAAATATAAACGTATATCAAAACATACATATATGTGTATATGTTTGTGTATATATGTATACATACATACATATGTAAAAACTATTTTTTTTTTCAGAAAGAAATGTTGTTCTTCAAGGACCATTAAATATATATTTTTATTTTTATAAATATTTGACACTTCTATTCTGCATGGGGTGATCCATTTGTTTTATTTCAACACAGACCCCAATGACATTGAGCAGAGTGAGAAAAGGATGTAAAGATGAGAATTTTGTCCCCAGTTTTAACTGAAGCCCTACAGCAATGGCTTAAGAAATGTGTAAAACATGTATGCGGTCTCATTTCAGGGCAAAGGAATTACACAAATGGGGAACTTTACCCCCAGAGTAGAGTACAATGTACAACTAAGGCACATGTTAAAGGAGGCAAGGTTTTCAGAAGCAATCAGCACAAGGCTAACACAACTTTGCTGAAAGCAAAACAAGCAAGTTTCACCCTAATCTTTCATGTTCTTTCTGAATAGTACCATGTCAACTTTGATGCACAAAGTCTGAATGTCTCCACGTTTCAGTGACTCAGAGCTTATCTTTACATTCTAGCGGTAATTTAGAGCAAGCTTTCCAAAATAGCCATGCATTTTCTTAAAGGGGAATAAGTTACAGATGACGTGTTATACACTAAAGTATTCCCATGTGAAGTCAAATTATATTCTCCATGGCACCCCATTATGCCAATTGCAGTGGGTCTTATCTTGAAAATGCACATTGTTTGTCAAGAGGCCCATTCCTTCAAGTCTGGGAAAAATCTCTTATGATCTGGAGGACACATGAATGATTTATGTCTGAGATACTCTTTTTTACACTCCATTACTCACACACTTTAATTGCACAACACTGTAGAAGCACATGTGTTAGAGGACAAGACTCATTTACTGCATAGGCCAAAGGGGAAGCATCAGGTTTTCTGGATAGGTATTTTGTACTTGCACAGTGAAAAATGTAGTATCAAAGCCAAGCCAGAATGATTGTCAACTGGTGTCATCTTTGCACTGGCCTTCTGTCAACTTCTGTAATTACATACTAACTTTTGTGCTGGGTACACTTGATACTCCAAACACGTCAGTTCTACTAAATTAAATACAATCCAGGAGGGAAATGCAGAAAGCCTCAATGTTGTGGCAAGCTTTGAAATCAGATGTTGTAGCTAAAAGTCTTCATATTCTTACATTTTATATTTTTCTTCATGAAGGATGAGAGTCAAATAACTCACAAGTTCCTGGGGACTGCTGAGTCAGTTTGAAAGTTACTGAATTATGTTCTTCAGTTTGGTGAATAGGTAGGTGTAAATTAATGGATCTGGATCTTCAAAGACTTATTTCCTGCTGTGACTCGTTTATTGCTGCATCTGCTGACTCAGCTGAAAGTTCCTGAATCTAGCCTCAGAGTTTGACATTTAAATACATATTTTAAATAAATTCAGTTTTCTCTTGCTATCTTGTGATTCTAAACTTCCAAGATGGGAGGTCTAAATTTAAAAATAAATAAATAAATAAATAAATAAATAAATAAATAGGGATCATATCTGCCCCTTATTCTGTCTCATTCTCTAGCCTTTATTAGCTTATCCAGTTAGGATTTGGTACCTGAACTCAAATATGCAACCTTAGAAACAGAGAAATGAAGATCTGCTTACGAATCAAAAACAAAGGCAGCTTAATAAAATCTTGAAGTCCCAAATCACAAAATCTATAAATTTTACTACAAAATTTTGCTCTAATTATGCTTCATTAATCAGTGCACGTTTCACTTCCATTGATTCTACATTGCACTCATCTTTCTTCTTTTCTAATTCACCACTGTTAGTAACTGATACTGCTACTATATATATCCATATACAAAACATTTTTTTAAGGTTGGAAAGGATCTCTAGAGATCCTCTAAAAAGTATGTTTTAAAGAAGTATCAAAAAGAAATGTTATAATCAACAACAATAATTCCCAAATATGTAAAAATATGGGTGGTGCAGAGAGAAGGTAATAAGAAGAATGATAGAGAATTGCAGAGCAACAATTAGAAACAGTTTTTGTTTTTTAATAAACCTCGCAAATCACATAATATCCTTTAACTGATGGTTACACCTTGGGCTCCCGTCGAGACTGCTTCACCACTGATATTGCAAGGGTGACACCTCTTATCCCTTTATTAACCTCTCCATTTTATGATCTGTTAGTCATAGGTGCACATCTGCTTCACAGGCCATAACAATACCACCTGCCTAAACATCTTAAAAACAAGGTGTCTAAGTACATAAGTGGGCCACATGCTAGGGAGCATATTCTGGTGGTAAAGCCAGAGCAGCAAGAGCCTCAGCTACTCATATGGTGTGCACTTGCGAGCGGCTGGCATGGAGCTTTGGCTGAATAGCGAGAAGCTCTCAGGTTCAAACAGTTGCAAATTATTTAACAGGAATCGGGGTGTGAATTTGCTATGTGATCATGTAATGCAAGAGCCTCTCGCGATACATCTGTGCAAGCCATAAGGTCAAGGTTATGAACACTCAGTCAGAATCTCTTTTCTTGCACGTAGCAGCAACACAAGGCGAAATCTTCCCTCTCATTAAAAATAAACTCAGAAATAGTTCAAATGAGCTCTTTTATTTAAAGCTTAGTGGAAAGAGCTGCAGCATCCTGAATGTTCCAATAATCAACTGTGCCTGAGAAACAATGACTTGTAGCTTTAAATACATTTCAGACATTCTGTCCTGCCTTTCCTTTTCAAATACTCTGAAAAAGAGAGCCAGTGCTTAGACATCAAATGTGTATTTTTTCCAAGGGATAGTTCTTGGAAGTAATTGTTTGACAACAATATACGGAATGCTGATATGTACTAGAAAGGACAAATACATTTCCCTTTAATTTGTTTGTCCACTTAGCAAAGGTGTTCCCTGAGCTAGCATTTTAGTTGTTCTTGTATTCAGCAATTTGAATTGACATCATGAAACTTTTTCAAATATTACCTTTCTTAAACACAAGTATTGATCACAGACTAGATAGCAGGGGTAGAAGTGCTGCATTGCTGAATATGCTCCTCCAGTGGGGACCTGTGTTTCATGAAAATGAGGGTCCATAATGGTTTAACTGGTGAGGCAAGCCTGTGTTGATGGCTGAAGTGGGAGAAGTAGGACCATGATCTCACAACCCTTGACTAATTCTGAGAAAATACAAGTCATTGGCTGGGGGCAATGCTCTCAGTGCCAAAGTCACTGCTCTTTCCTTGTGGCCATTGCTATCTTTTCGCCTGTAGTACAAGCTCCACTGTAAATAATAGCCTGGGGATACAGGGATGTCCTTGTATCCCCCTTCCTGGTGAGCCAGAGCTGTCTGGCATGGGCACTGCAATTGGAACACTGCTTTGCTCCATACAAACACTCCAGCAATTTCACAGAATCACAGAATCACAGAATCACAGAATCTTTAAGGTTGGAAGGGACCTCTAGAGATCATCAAGTCCAACCTTCCTGCTCAAGCAGGCACACCTAGAGCATGTGGCACAGGGTGGCATCCAGACGGGTTTTGAAGACCTCATTCCCCCTCAATTTCCCCCATAAGATGTCACATGTCTCTGTATGCTACCTTTCCTATAGTCTGTAATGATTGTACATTGTGCAGAAATTTTGAGGTTGGTATTCTGTGGTGGGTGAAATCAGATGTTTTTTAACAGGATCATGTTTTTTTTCCAGGTGCTTGTTGGAGTAGAAAATATAGATACATTTATGAAGAAAGGTGATCACAACCACTCCGCAATGGCTTCTTGAACAGTTCTCAGTCACCAATGAAACAATTCATTTGGCTTCTGTCTTTGCTAGGGAATCCTGGTCTCAACTTTATTTACTAAACCGCATTGAACAAAATTCTAGTCTTCACTAAAGCTATTAGCAACATTTCGTGGAACACAGCTGGGGCCAGGATTTCACCCACTCCCTCACATTTCTACTTTGGCCTCCAAGCCTTGTACCTTCATAGCTGAAGCTGCTCATCTTAGAGCATGCCATGGCTGTTGACCTCACTTTCATGCAGCTGTTGGGGAATACAAGGGCATTTCAGGAAATTTCATCTGCCAGAAGGTGCTTTCCTCCATCCTATCTATCACCTTAACAACTGTTTGGGAGTGAGTACATAATATGCTTGACATTAGCACCTGTTTTTATAACACTCCACTTAAATAACAGAGGCCAAGACTACAGAGTCTTATTCAAAATTCTGTTTCCTCTCAAAACAGATTTTTTCCCCAAAAAGGCTAGAGTATAAAATGTTTTCTGAAAGAGAGAGTCAACCTCTTTGATCTCCTAGGAGGATTACTCATGAAAAAATCACTTGCACCTCTAAATTGGAATTAATTGTTTTTAAAATGTCACTGATTGGAATACCCAACACTGTAAATCTAAATAAAAGATAGTTTGAAAAGGTATCTTAATCAGGAAAGGAAAGCATTAGATTAATTTAATATTCTAATGTACTGAGTTATACAAAAGGTCATTAATTTTATTCTAAATGAAGTCAGAAGTGACAGATACTATGATTTTAGTTTTCATTCTTGTGACTACTTACAGATCTCCATCTCAACGAGTTGGTGGTGTCTGCTCAGTTCTTCAAACTGAGACATGCAAACAGACAAATCCAAAACAGCACAAAAATAAAGCACATACTCTGTTTGCACCAAACAGTGAAATCACAAAGATAGGTGCCAAATGGCACATGGATTTATGAGTAGAAAGGAGAGTCATGATGCAGCACAAGTCACATAATTTTACCTAGCACTTCCTTGGTAATGCTCATCAAGTCCAGATGGGCCTAAATACACAGTTTACTTATTGAAGTCTGCTTCTCAAGTTGTGGAAATTTCATCACAACTCTACTAAAACTTCCAGTGACAAAGAACCTTATTGTTTGCACTGTAATATAATCTCTGATTGTGGTATTATGTTGTTCTTTAATTAAAATATTTTTTCTTTACCTAAATATACATTGAGTTGGTAATTATGGATCATAATAATATACATAGGTTTTCCCATTATTAACTTTGATATATCTCTGCTTCTTACCCTTAGCACTTACCCTTAGCATATATCAATTTGTACAGAAATAAGCTTGATTATTCCATATCCATTCTGTAAGTAAAGATGTACAAAGGCTTGTATATATGTTTTTTTTAAAAGAGACTGTTTATCTGTTAAGTTTTTCTGGCTATTAAATATCAGAAATTCAGACAAAGTCAGCTTATTGTCTATATATTAATATTTTTAAGCATATTAATAAAAGTATTATTTTGTGTTTTTCTTTCTATGCACGCTAGGTATAAACACATTACATAGAAATCATATTTGTCCCTTATTAAAAAAAAAAAGAACATAAGCACTTAAGAAAATCTATGTATGAATAGTGGAGATGCTGCATGCTGCCACTGACAAATGTCTCTTAGTTCATTCTCAGAAATGGTGTGTGGTCCTTACATACTTTTATTGAAAACTACTTGATCTGTTATGTGTGGCTATTTGATTTTCATTTTGTATTATTTAAGTGAAAATGTAGTGAAAAACTGTTCACTAAATTGCTTTTCCACAACATGGAAATAACTCATCAAATTCAGGAAACATTATTAAGAAGTTACTGTACCTCCCCAGGAGAAAACCAGCTGACATTTTTGGTGTGCATCCATTCTAATGTGTTTCTATTCGTTGTCTGACCAGGTTCACCCTAGCCTTGTAATTAAAAATGTCACAGAGCAAATACAATAAAGATATCAGAGATTTCAGCAGCAAAGATAGCATTTATTGCTATTCATTATTCCACATAATTCTTGAGATGCCTGTCATTTAAAATACATTTTTTTTGTGGTTATAAATCACCTTGGGGTGGGGAGTAGTTTTTTGTTGTTGATGATTATTTTGTTGATTTGTTTGTTTGTTTGTTTTTGTTTTCCTCTTCTTCTTTCTCTTCTCTCCGAGAAAACTTCCACTGATATCTTGTTGGGGTAAGTACATCTGCCTATGACCAGCTAAAGAGCATAAATAATTCAGGAAGCAACACTTGTTATTGTTTATGATAAAGCACTAAATTATAACTTTTTACACTTTTAGAAGGATTTATGAGGAGAGGAGAGATTCAGCTAATAGATTCCTAGTGGAAGCACTTTGTAAGAAAGGAAGTGAGTTTTGTTTGTCAGACTGATATCTAAGGCATGGATATCTGAGTTCCCATTTCTGCTTCTAGGGCTAAAATATATGAAAGTCAGGAGTGAGGTCCAAAGTTCAGGTTTCTGCTTTATCCAATAACTGTCCTAATCACTGGGTTTAGACAAGAATAATCCCATTTGTTCATTGGATCAGATGTCTATTTATTCAGTAGTGGAAAAAATAAAGCATTCTTTCGTCAAACAGATCACGAATTTTTATGCTGGGAGGTGAGAATTTGAAATTAATTAAAATTGTGAGAAGATGAGCTTTGAACCCAGGTCTTTTGATTTCTTCTGAGTTCTCTATGCAGTGAGATAATGTACAGGAAAAATTACATTGCTCATTTAGAAATGGACAACTTAGGGGCCTGCTCCAG
>JAVCKT010059541.1:0-16190 GCA_032273925.1 Rhynchotus rufescens
ACCAGGAGCTCAAGGAGATGCAATGGGCATCTTGATGGACAGGACCAGGAACTCGAGGGGGTGCAGCGAGCCCTTTGGTGAGAAAGACCAGGAGCTCATGGGGATGCAATGGGCATCCTGGTGGGCAGGACCGGGAGCTCAAGGGGATGCAATGAGCCCCTCAATGGGCAGGACCAGGAGCTCAACGGGATGCAATGAGCCCCTCAACGGACAGGACCTGGAGCTCAACAGGATGCATTGTGCCACTTTTTGGTAATGACCAGGAGCTCAAGGTGATGCAATGTGCCCCTTTTTGGGCAGGACCAGGAGCTCAACGGGATGCAATGAGCCCCTTGACGAGCAGGACCAGGAGCTCAAGGGGACAGGAGAGCCCAGGTGTGGAGGCTGCTCCTGCGAGGGCGAGCGGCTCGAGCCAGCCCCGTCTCCCCGCTGCAGGCAGTGCGTCAGCGATGGCTTTCCTTGATTAACAGCTTTGAGCCCGTCCTGCAGCTTCACTGAGTCACACGTGGTGGGCCATGAACACTGGGATGTGTCAGAAAATGCAAGAATTTCAGGCAAATTGGGGCGCCCAGCTCTAGCTGTCACTTCCCCGGGGCACAGTGGTTTTCTTGGGGATTTTGCATTACGGCATCCTGTTCCTGGTTAGTCATTAGGTGAGCTCCTGTGGAGCACTCGAGTGTGGGCTTATCGCCACCGCAGTCGAAAACACCTTTGCAAGGGGAGTTTGACCTTTAAATATCAGCAAAGAGACTGCAGGCTTGTGGGTGCCCTGCAGAGCCCACCTAAGGGGTGTCCCCCTTCCATCCTGGAGCAGAGCATGGTGCTCCTCGCCTCTGTACTGGCACCCACGGGTAGCAGGTGAAATGAAAACGCCGACTGTTTCCCCTAGTGCAAGGACACAGTGTCTAGGCTGCTCCCACTGGGGTCCTACATCCATCTGCTCTTCAACCCAGGGATCTCAAGTGGCTTTTCATAAGCCCTAAAGTTCTGCTAAAATATATATATATATATATATATATACACATACACACACATATATAAACTTTGCCTGTCACTACCCACATGCCTGAATCCCTGCTCAAAGACTCCAGGAAAGGTGAGAACTCAGAGGTGATGGTGCAGAGGCTTGAGGAGAATGAGGAGAAGCTTGAGGAGCCTCCAGGCTGCTCAGAGTGGAAGGTCTCAGCAGCTGCTGAGCTGGGACAAATTAGTATGGGACACCAGCTGACTAATTGAGGGATCCAAAAAGAAATAAAAATCTCAAATCTCCAAAAAAAATCAAAAAAGAAAAACAAAAAAATACCCCAGCAACCTGGAGGGCAGAGCTGAGGACAGAGTTTTGACCAGGAAGGTTTATGAAGTAAATACTTTCCTAGAGGACAGAAAGATGGACTTCTTGTATGCGGCGTCACTTGTTAGTTCAGGCAACCCTGGGCTCACTGAGAGCCAAAATGCTGCGATTTTGGAGCACAACCAGAGCAGAAGACTTGGCTGCCTTGCCCCAGGTTTTGGAGCAGGAGCTGAGGCTTCAGCAAGCTTCCAACCATGGACCTGGCCCCTTCCACCCCCAGGGCTGCTCTGAAGGCTGCTGCGTGACCTCAGTGCCACCTGCCCTGCTGACTTCCAAGATGCCATCCTAAAAAACAGCCCCTAAGGACCTCAAATATTGGGGCTATTCAGAAGGGATTAAAAAGAACAGCTCGGTGACCAGCCCGCGTGTCCAGGCTTGCTTGGTGCAAGCGCCAGGGCTGCTGAGCAACAAGGAAAGCAAAGGAAGTCACTGAAACTGCTGACCCTGCCACGACGCTGAACTTGTTCTACTTCATCCAAGCCATCTTTGTGCTATGGCAATTTGTAACACCCCAGAAAAAAAGAAATAAATAACGCGGAAAGAGTTTGGTGGCAACCGTCCGCAAAGGTTTTTCTGTTTCCTATGTGCGCTCTGATTTAAGGCAGTCTCCTCATTTCTTGGAACTGAGCTTTAAACCCCGGAGTCTCTCTCGCAACCGGTGCAAATCTGGTTATTAATATCGTGACTCCAGAGCAGCCACTACGAGTCAGATGCTGCTGAGGAATCCGCTTCCCCCAAACAGCGCCGGGCACAATATGAAAGGATTTGTTAAAAACAGCTGTTTGCAACATCCTGTAGCTTGGGTTAGCTTTTCCCTTCCCTCATTTGAGGTGTTAGAACTCAGAGCTCTGATTTTCTATATTTGGAGAAAATATTTTTCTATATTTGGATTTATAGGGTGCTTGTAAAGTTCCTTGGGATACCAGAAATGCAGGAGTGGGTGTCCATATGTCTGTATCTATGCCTATGCATTTAGAAAGATGAGACTTTATCTGCCCCGATGCCTGGCTATCTGAGTCATATGAAAGGTTATCAGTATTTTACAAGAAACAGCCAAGAATCTGATACCGAACTACCTTCATCTCTAGCAAACGAGGCGGATTTGCATCGTCCCACGCGCGGCTTTGCCCCGCGGCAGCAGCAGATGCCCTGGGAATGCACCCGGCGTCACCCTGGCAGGGTGCTCCCGGCTCGGGACAGCAGCACCCATCCCACGGCGACTCCCACGGGGCGCCCACGTCTTTATGCCCATTGCAGGCACAAAGTAACATCAGTTTTTAAGAAATTCCTCCGCCAAAACTCAACGGAAGCCAGGCAATCCTCTATACCTTATGGTATAGAGGTACCAAGGGAGAAGGACCAAGACCCTCTGTTTCTTACCTTTGTTTTCCTCCTTCCTAAAGTTTCTTACCTGTGTTTTCCAGCTCCCACCACCCTCCACAGGCAGGAAGACACGGCTGCAGTGACGGCCCCTTGCATCACAAGCACGGACCAGCTCACCAAACTGTGTCCCTCCCTTGCCAGCCAGAAGGGAAAGGGATATTTTCCCACGGCTGACAGTCACTTGTGCTTCCCCAGAAGCAGGCAGCTACACCCCTTGGAAAGCATGACTTTTTTTTTCTCATCGGAAAGTGACTTTGCTATCGAAAACCACAGGCTCGGACTACTCTTCAGGGACTAAAATGGAAAATGAAGGATGGGAACTGGGTAAACACTTGGGTTTTTTTTAAGGCAAATGAGAAAGTTCCTGCTTGGAGTGAAGTCATGGGCCACGCGGGGTTGACAGTGGCCTGGGAAAGGTCCTCTTGCTGCAATTCCCAGGAAAACAACTTCCAGCCTCCGCCAGGGTTGTGACCAACCAAAATAACTAAAGGCTTAGCCGGTGCCCACTGGATATGATGGAAAGGCTCCCTTGATGCCCTGCAATCTCAGAGCACGTTCTGGCCTTCAAATCGTGTTCTCCCTCTTGCTTTGAAACACAAGCCCTGGCCTTTCTGTTTTATTTCCCGCTGGGTTCCCTGCTGACATGGTTAGGTGGAAAGGTTGCGTGCCCGATATTACCACGGCCGGGCAGGGAATGCAAAGGCTGGAAGCGGGAAGGGACTGGGAACATCGGGCGGGAGCAAAGGACCGCGTGGTGCCAAGGAGCAGCATGCTCAGGAGAAGTGATTTTCATTGCTCTTGGCTTCAGAAGCACAACTGGGAAAAGAAATCAGCAATATCAAAGTCCTGCTGATGATGCCAGCTCGGAAAAATAATACCTTGCCATGTTAGTACTCTTTTTTTTTTTTGCATGGAAAGGAGATATGTTTAACAGTTAACAGTCACAGCAGCTTTGAAATGCAACGCTTTTGTGAGGTGGAGACAGCTAATTACAGAGAAATATTAGGGCTTTCAAAACAACTCGTTGATATTCCAAAATGAGGCTTTTCATCACAAAACTGAGTGGAAAAGGAAGCAGAAATGAAAACCCTGAAACCGAAAAGGAGCTCAGAGAAAGGGGCACCTCCTTGCTAATTGGCTGCTTCATTAGAGCAGAGCTCATTTCTGTAATGGAGCATAATGAGTATATCTTGCCATAACAGTCTAGGCAACGCGGCCCGGCATGCAGAGAGCGTCTCTATAATTTTATGAAGCCATGGCAAAATGACAAGCTCACATTTCATATCCCATTTTGTCCCCAAATAACCAATAACACATTGCTGGAAGCAAAGCAGCCCTATCGCAGCTTCTCATTTGCTGCCTGGGAGCACTGTTCAATCACAACACACTTAAAAAAAAAAACAGGAAAATAGCAACTTTCTTCTTCTTTTCTTTTTTTTTTTCTCCAAGAGGTGATCAGCTGACATTTAATTGTGGTTTCACTGATTTTATTGCTTTTGGCTAAATCATCCCTCTCTTCCTCTACTGCCTTATTTAAATACTAGGTTGTATCCCTTGCCATTCAAAACAAAGACCTATTAAATGTCGAGCACAACGGGGAATAAAAGTTGCTGACATAAGGCTTTGTGAGTCTAAATAAATTTCTTTTAAATATATTCCAAATAAGTGCTACCTCCAGCCCCAAAATATAGTTAAGAAGCATTTAGGCAAGAAGATCTGACACAGCCCATTGATTAACATTTCCTTGCAAGCAGCAACAGTGACGTTCAGTTTGGTCCGGACAGAAGACCCATTTCCATGGGCAATCAGCGTAGAAAAGGTCAACGTTTTTCTTTTGCAGCACATTCAGATTTACCTCCACAGGCCCGAATTAGCCCAGCAGGTGCCAAAGAGCTTCAAAGCTGCAAGAAAAGCTACAGATTCCAGGCAATTCTCCCCCGAAAAGAGACTCAAAGTGAATGAACCGGCGCCGTGGAAATGCGCTGACTTCCCGCTGCTGCTTTCCATGAGGCGCTGGGAAGGGAGGCTCCATGCGGAACGTGCACCAATGTGGCTTTTCATTTTCTGTCCACGCACCTTTAGGATAAAGGTGAGTTTAGCCTAGACTTGGTTTGGGAGATTCAGGAGCTCTGAAAAAACGAGTGTTTTCCTGAAATGGGCCATTCCCACTTGAGGGAAGCACCATAGGGTGCTTCCAACTTGTGGCCGGGGTAATTGCAAGGTTAACACACCAGCGGGTAGGAGACAAACAAGACTCTGTCCCCTGGAGTGAGTCCTCAAGAACGGCTCCTCCAGGGAAAATCCAGCTCCCATCCTGCTGCCAAGGCTCCAGTTGGACTCCGCTACGTCCTAGGCGCAGGTTGGCCAAGTCAAGTCTAGCCTGCTGGATCTAGGACGGATTTCTGGGCTGTGTGGCCGATGCTGCCACCTATACAGAGAGTTTGGGCCAGGGGAGGAAGGGCCTGACTCATTTAAAGTCTCTTTTTCTTCACTCCGTGCCAGCTTGGGGCTGAGCCAGAAGGAAGCAGAGCAGGACCTGCAAACTTCAGCCACCAACAGAGCGAGCTGGGGAAAAACTCAGATACACTCTTGATTTTTAAGGACGAGGCAACGGCGAAGAGTACTTCACAGTAAAGGAAGACATTAAGGAAAACGTATATTTTTGAGAGGTGTGAAAACGCAGCTATTTTTCCCTCTTCCCCTGCCCTGCAGATGCTGAAAGAGAGCTTGATTTTCTTGCTTATCCCAGACCGAGGATGCCCCAAGGAGCAGGTGTCAGCGGGGCGCTGCTTTGGGGCTCCTTGCAGGTGACTTTCCCCTGCCCTGGCTGCACACGCAGCGTGGGTCCGGTGCTGCGCAGCGCCCTGCTCGCCGCTCGCCGCGCTTCGCCTCTCCTCCCTTGCTGTAGCCACGACAGAGCGCGCACTGTTTACATGTCCCCGAGCCAGCCGGACAGAGAGAGCTCTTGCAGGTGCATTCACGAAGCCATGCCAAGAAACCCTGGATCAGAGGACAAAGGCGGGAGCCTTCCAAAAATCCCAGAGGGCTTGGAGCATAAATGGCTCCGCTTCATATGGCACGTTGTAGAGGCTGCCCCAAACCGTGGCTGGATACAGGACCTTGAACGAGCAAAGTTGCTCCATCCAGGGAGATTTCCCAATAGGTGCTTATGAAACCAGCTATTTTTAACGCTGGGTTTAGCAGCACAATGCACACGCTTTGCTCAGAGCACTGCCTCTGGCTGGTCTCCCTGAGATGAAGAGAGGGGCCACGTGCCCGTGGATGAAGAGCCTGGTCCATGGTGCTGGTGAAGTGCATGAGAGGAATATCTGAGCAGCAGGTGGTGGTGGCCACTAAACCCAATGTGGGGCACCCATGGCCCACCAGGCTTGCTAGCACCTGGCAGCATCTGGGCACGAGGGACATGGAGTAGGACATGGAGTGAGAGAGCTGCATGAGGTAAAATAACTCTTTTGAAGTAAAATAACTCTTTTTTGTTTGTTTTTTTTTTGTGTGTGTGTGTTTTTAGGGAAAGAAGAGCAGAAGAAAAGCATTAAGGGAGCTGATCGGAGAGAGGTCGCTGGCTACTGACAGGACTCATAAATAGCTGAGACCAGCAGAAGCATATTAGAAATACGCTCCAAAATTACACCAAGAGCCAAGGGGGTAGCCAGGAGAGGTAATAAAGATAGGGAGGAAGATCTGCTAAATAAATGTATACCAGCCTGCAGAAAGAAGGAAAGAAGCTTTTCACCCTTGGTTTACAGCTGGCATTTGTCACGGACAGATCAGTCCTGACCATGGCTGGTTTCTGCTGGCTCAGGTCTTTATCCCTCATGCTCACACTGAATTTTTGCCTCTCTCCAAACCTGTTTCTGACATCACCCTCATCCAAAGCAAGGGGCAAAATAGTCTCCTGGTGCAGAACTGGGAATGCAGGACTGTAGTTTCCTTCTGACCGGGGGTGAAAGCAGCGTAGGAGGCAAAAGGAGAAGGGACAGAGAGCAGGGAGCACAAGGACCCGAGGGCAGAACTCGTAGGGAGAAGCCAAGCCAGGTTCCTTGCCAGAAACGGCACCGCTGGGACAGGCAGGATGTGGCTGCCAGATGCACTGCGGTGGGAGCAAGAAGGACGTTTTCCTGCAGAGAAGCTCGCGGTGCATCCCGATGGGAAGGAGCCGCGTCCCTCCCCGTCACTCCCACCCTGGGAAAGACGGCGTGGCCGGCACAGCCCCCGCGAGCGGTGCCGGGGCCCGGCTACATCCAGCACCCCAGCGGGCCGTGGCTTTCCCCATGTCGCAGCCTCACTGCAACGGCAAGTGGGGCAAAGTGGGGCTAATGGGGCTTGCTGGAAACCCACCAGTGACAGCCCGGGCAGCAGCTGCGCTGCCCAGAGCGACCACACTGAGGAGCATCACGCTGGGTGATCGCTTTGGCATTCTCAGCATTCCCAGGAAAACGCATTGGCAGCCGGGTTCCTGCAGGAATTGGAGGCCCCTTTTCCCGGGAGTTGGTAGCTTGGTGCTTCCAGCCTGTGTCTGCTCTGGGTTTGGAGCAAGGTTTTTTAATTCCGGCGGGCATGGGGCTGGTTGGGCCGACCCCATGGCTGCTCTCCCCCTACGGGAGCAGAGCCAGGCTTTGGGAAGCGAGAAGGTGGAGAACCAGACACCTCTGCAGCAGGATGGGAAGGAAGCAGCAGACCCGAGGTGAGGCTTAGGAGTGGAGAGACTTGGTGTGGCTTTGTGGGGACACTTTGTGCCGAAGGCAACGCTCGGTGCCGCGCACCGAGACCTGCTCTGCCTGCCCTGCTCCTCTGCCCACGGCTCCCCTGTCACCCAGGGCCGAGGCCACCACCAGATTTCCAGATTTACTCAATCAGATGCTCAGATACGGGCAGGCAAAGAGGGCTCACGGTGACAGTGATGAATTGGCAGTCTCTTCTGCGTGAGCCGCGAACGTGATTTTGAAAACAGCTAAAGGTCACGAGCGGGGAGAAAGCTGGGTGTGTGGGCTCCTGTCCCAGCCTTCAACAACACAAATGACAAAAACACTCCGCTCTGGCAATGAATCAACTCAAACGTCTCGTAACAAAGGCTTCATTGTCTGCGCTTGGAGGATCCTTCCTCCTCTCGCCCGGCGCTGCTGAGGTTATCGGTGCCTGCGCTGCCTCTTTGTGCAGGAGTTCAAATATCAGCTGTGGGGGTCAGGAAAACACACTTGTGGAGAGGGAGGGCAGGAGGCACACGTGTGGAGCGCTGAGGGTTATGGAAGCTCCTGCTCTAAAGCCTAAGGTGTCCTGGGCTGCGTTACCAAGGAAGCCACGAGAAGGGATGACCACCTCCATGTAGCATTTGTGAGACCACGTGTGGATGCTGCGCCCCAAAACAGGACAAGTTGATGGACAAGTCCAGCAGAGGCCACCAGGATGGTTGGTGGCTGGTGCACCTGATGCAGAAGAAGACGCTGAGGGAGATCGGATTGTCCAGCACAGGGAAGGGAGCCCTTGGAGGGTGTAGAGAAGATGAGGTCAAAGTCATCTTCTCCAAGATCTCTCTTCTCTCCAAAACTTGGAGGCCCATGGAGAAAGGATGAAGGGAAACGACAGGAAATCTCAACTTTGCTATGTTTTCGCCATGGAGGTTGTCAGACACTAGACACTGCCTCAAGAAGGACGAAGATCTGCAGATGTTCAGATCTCAAATGGACACAATGCCGAGGAACCCCAGACCAAAAAGAGCTGGCAACATTTGACTTGTCTCTGACTTCTCCTCTCAGACAGATGAGTGGGTGCTGACAGCCATCCCAATGCACTGGAGAGAGTACAGCACGTTTTTAACACTAAGTAAAGTTTGCAAGGAGATGCCATGCCTTCTAAGAGGGCAATAGCAAGGAGAAAAAGGAAACGTCAAACCTTTGGAACACCTGAACCCTTTCTCAGCTTGTCCTCTGGAAAGCACTGCCTGTTTTTCCTTCCCATCTCTCTCGGTCAGGCTAATAAAAGCTGTGACCTCCCTCTGCAAAGCTTGCCTCTCTCAGGACGACACGGAAAAGGCCAGCTGCTCACACGACAGTGATGGAAAACATGCCCGGCCCCGTGGCTCGAGATTGCTCCTCTGAGAACGGCTCCCTGCAAAAACACCCCTCACATGCTCTTGACCGGCAAGACCCATGTCCTGACTTTGTCTGGTTTACTCCTCAACCAGTATTTTCTGCTCTTTTGGGAGACCTTTTTACCCAGTTTTCCATAACTGTCATCTAGCTGTTTTACACAACAATTACAGTGGGTTAAGGGAGTTTTTATAGCAGCACAACTATGTCAAGGACAGAGGCAGTATTTCTTCCTCCATAGGAAATAGGGCTGGAGGTCCACGACCTCTTGTCCTGGCCATAACAGTGTGGCAAATTTCATCTTTGCAGCAATCACATTCAATGACTTCTTTGTCTTGTCTCATCTCATTTTTCTGCAGACTGGACAACCCTGCTTCTTCCAGGGGGTTTCCAGACCTCAGGACATCTGCTGCTTTTTCCAGCACCAGTTCCCACTGCTCCAAAGCCTTCCTGATACTCAGTCCGTGAACTTACAGGATCTTAGAGATGCTCTTTACCATTTCTCCCCACACTTAGCTCTTTAAACCTCTCAGGCCAGTGAGAAACAAGCCCCATCCATGTCTCGCATTCCTGAGAACCTGCATGGTACTCATGGTCTTGTGTGACATTTCCCAAGTCCCTTGCCTGTTCTTCCAGCTAATGAGACTTGGAGTCATGTTGGCCTCTGGATTTCCACCACCAGTCCCAGCTTGACAAGGCCCCGTTAGCAGCTGGGACATCAGAGCCGTATTCACTAGTTTATAGATAAGAAGGTAGTTGGAAAGGGATTTGTGGAGGTCTCCGGCCTAGTTTCCCCTCAGAGCAGTGCCAGCCTGGGACAGTTTGCTAAGGGCAATGTCCAAAGAAATTGTAAATATTAACAAGGATGGAAATCGCTCATGCCCAGTTCACCTCCACAAAACATCTGGCTCCATGAGCTCTATACCTGAAGCCACCTGAAGGCACCAATGAGATCTCTCTGGAGCCCTTCAGGAGAGAAGCCTCTGTAAAATCTCAAGTTGGGACCAAACTACTCTGGGACAAGCTGGGGCATATTTATCAGCAGAGTTAAAGAAGGCTCCGTGATAGACAGTGCCTGATCCCCAGGTATCCACTTTCCACTGCTTCTCCAAGCCTTCCACAGCTGTTCCTGGGTCCTCACATCAGCATTCCCAAGGCCAAGGAAACAGGGTCTCTTTCGCTCTACTCTCATCCCTGATTCAGAAGTTCACTAGTTCAAAGTTTCGTTTTTCTTAAGAGGAAAAGAAAAAAAAATGCAAAACTCTGTCTCTTTGGCTTTTCTCCCTTTTGCTCTGAAAACAGCTCATAATACTGGTGGAGGGAAGAAGGACTCCTTTCTTCTGCTCTCCAGGCTATTAACTGTTCCTGTGCTGTGATACTCCCCATTTCAGGGCAGCAAGTGATGGCCACGTCAGAAAGAGTCAGCGTTGCAGGTGCATGAGGGGCTGTCACCTGAGGACGAGCAGCCACTTGCATCTCTGCCCATGGGCCTGATGGGTGACCTGCTGCCAACACTGGCCACCACGTGGCACACAAGCCATCGTGGGAGCCCCACGCGGGAGAACCCACCTCCTAAATGCTCCCCATCATATCCATCCCAAGAGGGAAGTTACATTTACTGCTTAAGCAGGCACAATGATTTAGCTCAACCTCTGATTCAGACTTGGTAAGCTTCTTCCTTGCAACACAGAAGATTTACGGTCCAGCAGCTTGGGCCACGGACTCTAACTGTAAATTTTTGCAACACATTTTGGGCATCGCTAGCACTGACAAGTGAGCACAGGCCATATTTATATATCCACATCTTAAGCCCAGAACAAGTCCTTTTCCTTCCTTAAGATCCATTATTTGAATACAGCCCAAAAGTTATTCACTCTTTTACAGTATCACTAAATTCATAAATTCGGTAACACCAACGAAAACTGCAAACACGACACAAGACAAATTGCATCTACTAGAGAGCACGAAAGCCACGGTGACCTTTTTACTGGCAACAGGAGCCACAAAAACGGGGCTTGAAGGGCCTGCCCAGATTGCAGTGACACACAGGGGACACGGGAGAGAGTGAACGGGGCAAAACCCGCTTGGTTTCATGGGGAGCCTTGTGCGTTGGGGCTGCCAGCTGGCCGAGCCCGCTCTGCAGATGCAGAGCAAATCAGGAGGGCTGGGAGGATGCCGTGTGTTGTACTTGGCCTCCGAGGCACTGGAGAATATATCGCTTCCATGTCATCCAAGGGAAGACTAATTAAGGCCTGCTTTTAGATATACGACAGCTCCAGAATCTTATTTGCTTTGGATGAGCTCAGCACCTGCAGGCTGAAGCCTTCTGCTTTGCCAGGCTCTCCCATCCCGCGGTACACCAGGATTCCCAGGGTTTTTCTCCCAAGAAAGCAGTCCGGTCACCTTTCAGTGACTGCTGGCACCCTCCCATTGAAACATCTGCCCGTTGCACAGCTCTGAATCTATATTACATTTGTGCTGATCATGCCTTCTTTAGACCTTTTTTTCTTCCTTGTTTTCTTTCTCTTTTCTTTTTTTCTTTTTTTTCTTTTTTCTTCTTTCTTTTTCCTTTTTTCTTTTTTCTTTTTTCTTTTTTCTTTTTCCTTTTTTCTTTTTCCTTTTTTCTTTTTTCTTTTTTTTTTCTCTTTTCTTTTTTCTTTTTTCTTTTTTTCTTTTTGTTTAACCTCTACAACAGAAATGTAAAGGAAATGCATCTCAGTTTTTAAAGCAAGAAGGGTGGTAAAGTGTAAGTTTTCCTTACAGGAAGGTATAAGTTTTGTTTACAATTTTTCCAAGCTAAAATACTTTTACTGTGGGAACACTGGATATCTGCAATTATAAATGCAACCTACCAGCTCTGTACAGCTTGCAGAAATAATAGAACAATCCTTAGGAAGACTTTTAAATGAATTTGCAGAAGCACAGCACCATTTGGGAGTGTGTAGTGCGCTCAAGTTCAGCTGTGCAGCTTTAGGATAACTCTCTCTCTCTCTTTCTGTGATTGCCCAGAACAGCTTTATTTTTCCATTCACTAGCGTTCGAGCAATAAAACTAGTTCAAAGGACAATTATGGGAAAGGTGTTTTTGTTCTAGAAGCCTAGATGAATTGCATGCAAAACATATTACGTAGCTTCATTTTTATTTCTTTGTCCAGCTAGAATACACTTTTTTTACACTCCTGTCTTAGTTGCAGTTATTATTTTTACTCACATCTGCATTTTGTAGCATATTTGTGATCTTAATTATAAGGCAGTGATTGTTACTAAACAAAGCTGTAGTTTTCTTTCACATAACCTTAACATGTCCTTGTATCCTACTATTAGTGTTCCGTCTTAATACTCATCATGTATCTCTTTCTACTAAAGACACATCAAAAGCAGCAAAAATAAGGAAGCTTTTGTGCCTTTGATTAGATAAAGAGTTCAAAAGACAAAATAAGTTACCACTTTTAATGTAGTTGAAATTATTAAAAACAGAAGACTGTGGCGTAACTAATTTTTTGTGCATGTTTTCAGGTAAAATTTTTTCCTCTTTTATTAATATTTATTAATCATATTGAATTATGCTATCATTAAATTATTTAAATTTTAAATATTGAGTACTATTAATATTTAAGTTGTATTTATTATATTTTAAATAAAATCTAGTACAGATTGATTTATGCAAATACATATTTTTTAAAGCAAATTAGTTTGGTCATACTTGCTTCCTTATACTTTGCATTAAGTAGCCAATTTAAAATAGCTTAAGATTATGTGCTGCTAATAACTGTGACGAATTATAAGTCACCTAATAAATTTTCTTTGTGAACAGAAAAAGATCTTCTGCTGTATGTACAGTCTGACCATTAAAATTATTCTCAAATTCATTCTTTCACTTTGATCTGCAGAAATGAAAAAAGTTTGAAAGCTTAAAAATATGCCCAGGTTGGGGATAATTGACAATTTACCATGTGTGTGGAGCTTATGGTGGAAATTTTTATTCTACCTGCTAGAGTACTTATGAGTTTAAGATTTGTATCCCAAAATCTTCCTTTTCATCCATTAATTCCAACTTTCTAAATTCAGAATAGCTCTAGTTCATTCAATTATTTTATGCAATGATAATTTTTTATTTATTTTCTCAAGACATGTAATATATGTTTATTTGTTCTACTATCCACATTATTATTCTCACAGAAAAATACCTTCTTATAAACTTTATAAAGGATAATTAAAGTGTATAGGATTCATTTTTAAAGTATATATTTTAATGACCCAATAATGTTTAGAACATGTTACTGTGTGGAAATATGTAGCAACCATTTTAAATATTTAAACACAAAGGCAAATTTAAGGACCTTAAGAATTATCAAGATGTGTCTGTAATACATCAGTTACTAAATCTGTTACCTCATTTCACTAATAACAATGTCATTGCACTGATGTGTGAGTTCTTGGCTGGAAAGAGATTGATATTTAGATATGTCAGTTTTGTTTTGTGTACAAAGAAGGAGATATAGCACTCATTCATCAACAAGCCTTGTTGAGTTTACAAATTTGTCACTTTGCACTAGAAAAGTTGCAATTTCATGCAATTCTTGACCTTTCTACAGAGAATTTCTAGGTCTTTTATTGTTTTATTGTTTTATTGTTACCTCCATGCAGTATTTGACAAAGCCATCTTAGGTGATTCCTGCAAGTTTTGGTTTAATTTGATAAGTATTCAAAACAAATTATTGAAGGAAGGTTTTCCTGAATGAAGGAAGGTGTATTCCTCAATTTATATTTTTTTTTCCTCAGAATATATAGGTTGATAATATCACTAGGAGAATGGGCAAATGATAAAAAAAACACTTAAACTTCAATTACATGTATTGCAGCCCAAGGCACAAACGACCAAATATTTGTTGTTAATCCAAAGGGTACTGTAGAAGGACATGCAGTATGCAGCATTTAGCATAAATATTTTTTTCCTCAAAGTCCCAGCCATCAAAGCACTTAATCACATCTTCACCTGAGAATGAGTAGATCATTAAAGTAAATTCAGACTCCAAATGCATTTAAAGCAAGACAATTTGCCCAGAGGAGAAATGGTATGGGAGATCTTGTGCTACTTATCTTGCTGCATGAACCATGGATTGCACTATCCTTTTCCTACTATTTAATATTGCTGTCTCATTGAAGTTAAACACACCTCAAATGCTGATCTAAATCAGGATGTTACAGCATCTGCTAATTATTTATTTCTCATTCTCAATTAGAGGGAGGGAAATATATATTTTATCAAATGGAAATGTAAGTATCAGTGATTTTAGCCTTAATTGTAGAGGTTATACATAGACTAAAAGCTCTCCATCACGTCAATGAACACATAGTCCCTCTTCAACTATTTGTGCAGAAAGGCCTGTGAAGATACAACATCTGCAAAGTTTAATAGCACAGTATGTTGAGAAGCTCCAGGGTTGAGCTGTGTCCGCTGAGGATGCTACTTCTCCATACCAAAGACATGTCTGGTGCTTTGAGCCTCTTTCATATTCTCAAATCCTTTGCTAGAAAAGAGAAAAACTGAGTTCTATTAAACTCTTCAGTAACTGATGTTTCCAAAAAATATGTGACTAAAATTTCTGCTGTGCTCACTGTTCTCCCTACTCAGAGCATCAAATCCCTTTCTGAAGCCACACTCATAGAAGGGAAAGCCAGAAGGCAAAAATTTTGCCTTCTAGTTTTGTAATGGTTCCTTGAACAACCATGTGCAATGGAGATAAACACAGAGGATGTATTGAGAAGTCAAAACTACATTTAGGCATGTGATTTAATGCAGTGAGAAGAAATTTAATATTTCTTCATCGTAATGACAAGCTTGTATATGTTTAGTTTATACTCACGATGCAGAGGAATATTGTTAGGGTTTGTGCTTTATGCTATTAGGGCATAGCAGTGCCATATTTCCAAGCTTTGCAAACATGGAAAAAAAACATCTTTCCACATTTTCTTAATACTTTCCTTGCTTGGAAATCTTAAAATTCTAAAATGAAAATTAGATGGGATACAGATATTTGTGAGCGAGCTTTGAATGTAAGTAACTTATATTTGTTGTAATAGAGGGAAATATCACTGGAAAGACATGAAATGCCAGAAACCATTCCTAACAGCCTAGGTAAATGAATGTTCAGTGTTGTATTGTTTTGAAAGAAAACAAACAGGTCGAAATAGATTTTTTTTCAAGACTACACAAAATCTCCTTCATTAAAGGAAAAAGCAAAATAATGAAAGATTGGGTGTGATGGATGAACAGCAGAAGACACATCTGAAGGATGCTTCAAAAAAGGACAGTAGGAATTAAGCATTCTGGATATGAGTTATCTTGATTAAAGATGATTCTTTCTCCTCCCTAATGTTATGGCCTTGACAGCATCAATATATATAGTGATGCGGATAATATAGAGCACTACTGTGTACGAGACGGAAAAGAGACAGGATCGAAACATAGGAAGGCTCTGATAGGGATTCACCAGGGCATCTTTTCATCTGTTTTCATTATGATAACGAATCCTGGACCTAAAAATATTTTTTCTGTAAGATACTGAATATTGATATTTGAAGGTATAAAGATGTATTTATATCCTTAAGATATATAAGGGTAAATAAAGAATATTGATAGATTATTATCAATCAAAGTAAATTAAAAATACTGTCAGGTAAAAGCTTTTTAGTACCTCTAAATCCAGAGGTATGTTTATATACATATCAACAGCCCTCTTGCCTCTGAACCACAAAAATAATACAAAGTTTCACTAATTTGAGATTTTTTTTCCCCACCTGGAAAGGCAAGACAGGCAGGTTTTACAGGGAATTGGATTTATTTTGTTATGAGAGCATGTCGTACCACCCCTATCTGTTAGTAGTCATTTGCCATTGCATTGGGAAAGGCAGAAGCTAAAAGCCAGACTTTATTTAACAAGGGTCAGTGGCTGTCCAGGAAGACATCCACTGAGCTGCAGACATAGAAAACCTCCTCTGTTTTAAGCAGCAGTATTTTCTTGGAATAAATGGCCTTAAAATTAATCACTTTTCATCAAGGTCAATGTGAGAGTATGCTGAAAGAGGTAGGTAGCGGCTGAGAAGAAAACTTTGTATAAAGATCAGCCTCTACCTTGGAAGATTAGTTCATTCAGTGCTACAGTAAGGTTTCAGTCATCATTTCCTAATGACTAAAATAAGCACATTTTCTCTAAAACTTTATCTTTTTTATATGAAATAATATTTTTAAAATAATTTTAAAATTTAAAAATTTAATTTTTACATATTGCTTTAAATCTGAATAATATGTTATCTCCTGTCATCTGGTCATCTTAACAACCTCATCAT
>JAVCKT010059615.1:0-16186 GCA_032273925.1 Rhynchotus rufescens
AAGGTTGTGGGCAGGACACCCAATAGACAGACTCCTCCCTTAATTGCATAGAAGAACCCTTAAAATAAATAAATATCAGGATTTGATTTAGCCAGGCCTTTTAAAGACAGCAACATAGCAGTCCCTTTTCTGAGAAATACGTGGCAAGCTGCCTAGGAGGACAAAGCCAGCCCCGCGGCACGAGCACACCTGCCTACCAGCTAAGGCCACGACAGCCAGAGCTGCGGTACTCCCAGCAGCTGCCACTACCACACATTTGCTAGCTACCCTATGAACTTTTCTCTTTCACGAATAAAATAAAGTGGAAATGGAATTTTAGCAAAAAAATTCAAAATTAACTATCTAAAATAATTCTTTTTCCCCAAAAATGCTTATGTCAAATGACTCCATTACTAGTCAATAATAATAGAAATATGAATTTGTTCTCAATATGAAACACAAGTGACAGCTGCCTGTAATTTTTATTCTACTTACAAATTAATCCAGATGCATCAGCAGTCACTAACCTCGCATCTGTGCAAATAATTTGCTCCAAATTGATAAGGGAACCCTTAAATATTTCTTAATAAGACATTAGTTTGAACTGCAGAGGAGCACGGATGAAGCAACAGGACCTAAAAAGCCAATAACCCTCACTGTCATTAGTAACTGAATAATGCTCTCAAAATGGTCTGCTGTCAGGTATGTTCTGCTGTAATAAATTGATATTGACTTCAACTGATTCAAATGTCTGCAAATTGATACCTACTTACTGTATACAACTTAAGGAGTGGATTTCCATTTTCCACAGAACGTAGAAGAGGCAGTTGTATTATATTTTGAGACACGGATTGCGTGTCTCCAGGAGCACGTTGAAGAGGTTTGGTTCTCCCACCTGCGCTCTGGGTCCTTCGGCCGATGACACTTGCCATGTGTGACAACTTCTGACAGTTTGCTGCAAAGTCTTGGATGAAACATTCGGATTTCATTCCAAAATATACACCCGACCACAAGCAAGATCCTTTTTATGTTTAAAATTACACTTAAAATAAGCATTTAAAAAATTATATTGCAGGTACGAAGATGGCACATTTACTTGAATTTGTATATAAGAGCAGTAAGAAGACGAAATCCATGTTACCAGGGCATTTATTTCCCAAGCTATTAATTTTTATATGTAAAGTAATATGCTTTCTCTTTTTCTCCAGACAGTCACTTTACAAACACAACATAAGGTGTTGATATTATTCTCCTGCCTGTGGCTTATCAATGCAAAATTAGAGCTCAGCCTTCGTCTCCTCGAAAGGGGAAACCCTCACACCTGAGAGTGGCTGCTGCCAGCGCACGCAGCCTGGCTTTCCCCTTAGATAACTCGATAGCTCATCAGTGAAACTGCTTAGGATGGTTCTTACTATGAGGCAGGTTTACTCTGCATGCCCATTTCCCAAAAATAAAAGCACCGTATTTTACCACAAACACTCTTGCTGATCTCCCTAATAAGGAGCCAGCTAGGGAGTGAATAACTCCCTCAGTAGCAGGAAAAGTCACCCTGCTCTGGGCGCTTGCTTACAGCAGGGATCTGAAAAGCTGCAATACGACAAGCTTTTCAATCACAGCTCCTATAGAAAACTGCAACTTTCTGCAGTGCTGCCCTTTCCAGAACAGGAGCAGATAACAGCAGAGCTGGGAACAGGAAACTTTGCTGGAGTTAAGCTCTGTTCTGGAGCGCTGCTGAGCTCTCAGCAAGCTCAAGGGGACCCGGACACGACCACCTGCACAGGCTGGCCGCAGGTTCCAGCCGCTTCCTAGAAGGGCTGTGGCCCCACAGCCCCCCCGACACGGGGCAGCCCCCGGACACGGGGCAGGTCCCGTGTCCGCTGCATCCCACAGGGAAGGGGTCACGGCTTCCCAGGGAACAAAAGCGGAGCTGGACCTCGCTCGCAGGGAGCCCTGCAACCCGTGTCCTGCATTTAAAGTAAACACTTCTGCCGCGGGCGGAATGCACTAGTTCCAAGAATGCAATGGAAAGTTAAATTCAGAAAGAGTAACAACAAAATCAAATAAAAATGGGAAGCAGGAGGCAATTTTAGACTGTGATTGTCAGCACTCAGAGAGGCTCTGGATAGATGATCTATTCTTGCTTGTGACTAAATTCAGCCCTAGCACTGTCAGGAAACACATTCTTGAAGCCCACCTTTCTTTCCAACATAAATTCTCCAACTTTCTTTCCCTGAAAAAAAATGAAAAAAAAAAAAATCTGAACAGCATTTATACTTACTGCTTAATAGCTGTGAAAAAACTCCAGTTACTAAAGCATAAAAAGATCATTTTTCTATTTCTGCCTCATTTCTGCATCCTATCAGACTACTCCAACATCAACAACAAAAGTATCAGTCAGTCCCTCAGAGAAGCTTCCCTGGAAAAAGAATAAAAACATAGGACTAAACTAGTAAAACGTTCAAAGCTTAGCTTGTCTTTTTGTTAATGTAACGGGTAGAAGCATCCCTTACTATAAGTGATATGCTTGACTGATAATTTCCTACTGTCCTTCATTTCTGAAGTACGAAGGAAAACCTACAATCATTACTTGTTTCTGCCCTTTGAGAATTTTGCCAATAGTACCAAAGTAATTTAATTTCAGCAATACTGATACATCTTCAACAAGGAAAATTCATCAACATCTAAACTGAACTTGACAAAATAGCATCCATCCTACAGCAGTACCCACAGCATCCATGCAGGACAGCTAACCATTCAGCTTGCAAACATCCCCTCTCATGACCAGAGGAGCAATTCCCGTATTTTTCCCAGTTAGAACAAGTAGTAGATATGCAGTAGGAAAAGAGCTCTGATCAGAAAAAAATCCTTTGAATTATGGATAAAGTGAAATCAGGAAATCAAGTAACCTCTGCCAAGTGAAAATTAAAAATTAGAAGAAAAATACATATAAGGTAAATTATGTCACCCAAAATTATAATAGTGGCATTCCAGAAACTGTAGCTTGTACACAGATTTGTTGATTCAAATAGTATATACAGCGAGAGCTAAATATTCTGACACACACTCAGAAGAATCACATGAGCTTGTCGCTCTCTGCTGTGCCATATGACTGGCAAGATGCCAAGTAGCACCGTGTGTTCAAGACACACATTGCACCTTAAAGACACCAAAGAGCAGAGGCAGGTTCCCCTCCCAGACCCTTTGCCAGCTCCCCGCACAGCAGAGGACTGCAGATCTCGCTGCTGCACTCGCCGTGCAGTGCCAGTCAATGTGCGACAGAAGGGCTAGGACAGCTCTAACAGCCACTGTGTAATTCAGAATCAGAAATGATCCAGATGGTCAATCAGCCACAGGGAAACAGCAAAGCAGTTTTGCTGCACGGCACTTCTCTGCAGGCCTCCCAACAAATACCTGCTTCTGCTCTTCTTGCTGTGTCTTCCAGAAGAACTTTTATTCCCATTTCTTTTCCAGGTATAAACTATTCATTTTCCTCAGGTAGACCTATATTCCAATTAAAATATTAATGAGAAGTACAAACAACTTTTCACCCACAGAGCTCAAAGCACTTTCTAAGCTCTAACTAATCAGGACTTGCTAGAAACCTATGGGCAAGATGAGTCAGAGTTATGACTTTTTGCATATCTGCTTATCGCTATTTTACCCTATACTGTATCCGTTAAACCAAATCACAGGTTATCCCATTTGACAAGAGCTTGGGAGGAATTCCAGAGCAAAGCCTCTAATAAAACTTGCATCTCCTCATTCTCTTCACTAACCTCTCTGTTTAAGCAGTATGTCTAAAAATATAAATGTCTTCATACCACTGAGGTATTTAGCACAGAGTTCACACTATAATGATTTACGTGGCCATTTTAATTCCAGGATGTCTTTAAGCTCCACAGTTGTATGAAACGCAAAGGGAAGGCTCAAGAACCGAGAGCAGACAGGTAAGGGTAGCTCGTCCTCCCTCCACTCCCAAACCCCTGCAAAAAACCCTGTTCTGCACCAAGCAGGACTTCACGTTCCAAAATTCATCCCGGCCGAACCACCACCAGGCACCGCGATGCCCACAGGTGGTCAGCGGCACAACCGGCTTCCTAGAAATTCCGCGGAATCTCCCCCAACAGCACTGCTTCTTCGAGCGCAGCACTCTCTAATTGGTTCAATACAGACTCAAAAGGCTGCATGTTATTTACTGAAACCTCATTACTATTTTTACCAACACCGTGGGCCTCTCATCCACATACTGCTCAGCTTTCATTACTAAGTCTACAAGATCTTTTAAGGCCACAGCTGGAGTTACTATGGGAAGATTACCTAAATTTCAATGAGTTTATCGATGACGTTAGTAATCTAGAATAACATAGTTTTCAAAATAAAAGCATGAAGATGTGTGAATAAAGCTGCATGAGACTATGAATAAAATCATTGGGTGAAATGCTACCGTGAATGAAAAAAAATGTTGCTATTTCTGATGTGGTTTGTAATCCACTAAAAACACAACTTCAGGACAGTCAGTACGGAAGAGAGTGGGCTGAATATTTTTATACATCTGGACACATTCTTTTCTGAATTAAGAAGATTCTAAAGAAGAGGATTACGTCATTATTATTACTATTATTATTAATAATTCTTTGGCCACCCAGAGAATTGCTTAGAGAGGCCAGGCAGTATTTGAGGGACATCTCACCTTCACAGCCCTGCGAAGCCTGTTAGAGAAGATTATTCCTCCATCCTGTTGCAGTATCCTGATGGAGTTCGAAGTTTTATGAAAAGAGTTTTACTTTCTTCTAAGCATTTGAACAGTCTGACTAGAGAATGGGAACCAATACAAGTGTAACAGGAAATAAGTTTCCCCAACTACCACAAGGTTTTATAGCTGCAAAAGAGAGTTCCTGAGAGATGGAGCAAGGCCCCAGGGTCAGGACACCCACTCAACCGGACCCAGAACCGGAAAATATTTTCCTGCAGCTGATGCTAAAATGTTCTCCACAGCTGACACTTGTTGAAAGTCGCTGGGCTGTGGCTGTGAATACAGCACGAGCCCCTGCAAGTGATTTCATTTTTCCTAAATATTTATACCCTGACATTATCAGGTCTAGTTCACTATAGTGGAAAAGGCTTTTCTTTCTACAGACTCAGAGCACTGTCTGCTATTACTGATTAGTAATATGTATAAACAAACTATTATAAACAAGAAAAAAAAATCAAAACTATATTGTTTAAAATTAACCAATAAACCCATATTTGTCTGCTTGTAAAACCTGCATGTAACATGGGTTTGCTGGATATGACTGCAACATTCTGCAAATATACACAACATAAAAGGGAAACATTATTTCAGAGTGAAAGATACATGAAGACGTTCAGTGAAATTGGTCAAGGAAAAAAGTCTATATATGAAAAATGGAAAATTGGGCATATCTTTTTTCTTGGAGTGCAGGAGGAGTGTTCACCTGCTTCAGCAGAACTCGAACAGTTTTAGTGTCTTGCAGCTGAAGAAGGTGACTCTCCTTTGCAGGACAACACTGATATGTGAACACTCCTCTGCGCGAGAAAGAGGGCTCAGCCAACAAAATAATAACTAGTGTCTAGAAACTGAAGCTAACTTAGACAGGAAATACATGTGATTTTTTTCAATAATAAGAACAACAAACCATTAGAACAACTCACTAAAGGATTTGTTGTTTTTTCCTTAGAACTAGATGTGCTTTAATTCAGCTGACACATATCTTTGCATGCAAGTTAGTTAACCTTCTGTAGAAGAGTTCAGACCAGAACACTGCCAAGTACTATTTTGGCATTAAAAGCTTCGAAGTTTTAGAATCTTTTCACATTCTTACTGCTTTCGATGCTATTTCTGTTGCTTAATTTTTCTGATACGGCAATGGAAATACTTCATAGTTGTACAGATTTACCATTCTGCTCTCAATTAATTGTTCAGGTGCCCTGCAGTATTCCTCACCACTGCAGTATTCTTTAATCCCACACAAAATATTGTGAGATAGAAGTATTTGGTGGTGGTTTGTCAGGACATGGATGGGTCCTATGGATGTAGCGTCCTATGATACTCTTTAGTGACCTGAATGTTTGAAAGGTCCTGCTCCTAATTCAAGCTAGTAAAATGCATTTTTAGATTAAAAAGCATTATATACGTCTATCTATATATATACATACACACACACACACAGTGGATACACTTCTAATTTTATATTCCCTAGCAACTGCTGCAATTACACTTAAGGATGTAGTGATCTTGAATGCAATAAATCACAAATATATATAGCAAATAGTGCAGAATTCCTATTCTCTGTGTCACAAATACATACAGCAAATAGAGCAGAATTCCTATCCTCTGTTCAGATACAGTCCATACAGCAACAGAACTTTAAGTGCTTTAGTTTCCCTCTGCTGCCCTGATCTAGAGGCTGTGGGGAGGTGCTGAAGAGCAGGATTCAGCAGTGCTTAGCTGCTGGCTGTGGGGGCTCTGGGCTGGAATAATGCTCGCTGACTCTTTCACGTAGTCCTGTGTCTTTCTGCGTTCATCCAAAAACATAATGAAAAACACTTGCACTCTTTGTTGTATCTGGCATCAGAATGCGGAAGACTTTGCAGTACCCACTGCTAGAAATTTACAATGAGACACTGTTTTACACCATATTAGTAAGAATAAAGAAGTGAGCTAAAGGGGTAAATCATAACCACATGGCTCACGTTTAATGAGTGTGTTTCTGTACACATGAACAATCACGAATGCATACTATAATCATTTGCACTACATGTGCAAAGGCCATGAAATCCAGATACATCATCTAGGCAACTGAAAGTACTATTCAGTTCACATAGAACATGGGGCAATTGTGCTAAAGGAACACAGGAAGATTATTAATATTTTAAATAATGGGTATGTATTGACTGTCTATTTTAAAAATTGTTATAATTTGGCCATATCGAATCCAGCTTTTCCAGATCAATGAATGGCAACATGAGACATAGGTACAATGTTCCTGCCAATTTTTCAGCACCTTTCATTGAGATGTTAACAGCATAAAAAGGAGATTTAACCAAAAAAAAAAAAAAAAATCCTTTTCTTCCCCACTCGTTCCATTCATTCACTCTGCTAGATGAAAAGTTTAAGAAATATTACTGTCCCTAAAAGTAAATGTAGTACATTTTTTTCTAGAAGGAGAACACGAAGTGAAATCCACCAGCAAGTCAAGAGAATCGTATAGGCAATCATAACTGCAGGTGCTCTTACCTAACTCTACAAGATCATGCTAACAATTGTGAGGACTGATTAGAAATTTCAAAATTTCTGAGTTTTTATGCTGGAGCATATTCTTCATCGATCTTTTTGCTTGTTTCAACTAGAACTAAAAATAATAATAATTCAGTCAGGGTACCGAAGGCTGCTCTGGCTGCTCTACACGAAGGTCTACACCTGTTATTGAGCAGCTTCATGACTTCCAGTGCACTGAAACTCCCTGCCCTCAAATCTGCTCATATGTGAAGTGCATTACTAGGCCACGGCCTAATTTGGGGAACGCAGGTACCACGTTTATCAGGATCCGAGAGCAAGTGAAGAGCAGAACTCTACTTATCCCAGCTGCTGGGCATCTTTCACACATTTTCTGCCTCTTACATCAACTCTCTTGAGTGTCTATGAGCTCAACAGGAAGGGTTTTTATACTTGGAGGCCATGAGAAAATTACCCACTAGAGCTCTCAATATACCCCCGGGCGAGAATCCCAGCTCTGGATCATGCAAAATACCAGGATAAATGAGGAGCTGTTGCAGTGTGAGCAAATGACTTCATGAGTGTGAAGACAGTGGCACCAGTGTCCCTCGGCAAATTTTGTTTCAGAAGTGACTAAACTTTCAGCTATTATTTGCAGGGGTTGACAAATCACTTCCTTTGAGCAAACAGGAATGATTTCAGGTACAACAGGCCAGGCAGGCCTGTTGCACCTCCTGTTATTAGGGATTGCCCTCATAGCTACAGGTGCAGCAACAACCTCGCACAGTTGGAATGGAAACGGGACGGAATTCCACTGTCCACACTGCACAGGACTCAGCTGCACGAGATCTTTGTATGTACTGTTTTAAAGTATTATTTTCACAAATCTGCAGTTGATACCATTTAATATTTACAATATTTATCACGAATTCAGCATTTACATCTTTGCAAATAAAATTATACATAGTTTACCTAACAGCAATTAAGCAGGGCATCCTCCAGCACTCCCCTCAGTGACGCTCGTGGCGGTTCCTGGGGCTCCCCACGCGCTCTGCAGCGTCAGCCCTTCACCAAATCTGTCCTGTTCGGCCCCTTATGAACCTTGAGTGTCTCCCTACAGGGGTATCTACTCTGTCCTTCACACCTTGCAGACACAGAGGTGTTTAGACACAGTGGAGATGACGGCTACGTGATGTCCTAAAGAACATTGTGCACTATCTTACTGTTTTCAGATTTAAAAAAAAAATAAGGACCTACTGTTTATATCCAGCAATTCTAGGAATTTCTACTATAAACACATTACTGTGCTCCATGTCCCAGAGCAGTCGCACAGAATGGCTACTGTGAAAAACCCAGCTGATTTCAGAGAGACTTAGCAGCCCTGCACTAGAGCACAGACCCAGCGACCCTGTGTGCCAGCAGGCTCTCTAGCATTGCCACAGTGCATCTTTACATCACGCTTTTAATGTCACGCAACCACACTTAACGAAATGCTCCGCAGAACTGCAAAATACAATAGGTACTGCCACACAGGAAGATAAGTCATTACAACTGGAAAGCTACTGCCATTCAGACAGTAGACTTTTTTTTCCTCCCCACTAGAATGATACTGTAATCAAAAGATCAGCCTAGTAGTGGGATTTTGCGTTTGCTGCACCATACAACTTGAATATATTTTTGAAGTGCAAGAAAGTTTTGCTATTAAAGCTTTAAGCAAAAAGTAATCTGCTTTTGAAAGTGAAAGCAGGTTCTGTTCATGCAAGGCGGGGGACAGCAGACCAAAGCTAACTGCACCGCGGCAGCTGCACGGCTTCGGGCACCAAGATTTTACCTTGAATCCTGGTGCAGGTGTACAACCCCTGCTCAAGCCTACATTTCTGTTATTACAAGTTGCTCTATCCAGAGAGATACAGAGAAGTGGAGCAAACACTTTTAACACTAGCTTTCCTCATAGCACTTACCTGTGTGCTCCAAGAGTGGCAGGGAGTCACCTCCCATTTCTTAGTCAGCTTCGTGCCTCTCTGCCAAGACTTTAAGAGCAACGTGCAGTGCTGACCCTCTTGCTCTGACTCAGGGTTTGCTGCTGAATTCTGTGATCGCAGGACTCGCTAAGGGTGCTTTGTGACGAGAATATTTGTGCCATGAGCCACGAGAAGACTTAGACTGCCAACCTACCTTCCAAGGCCTCCAGAGCAGCCATTCCCACCTCACCCCCAGAAACCGACCCAGATCCAACCTAGCCCACTGGAAAGGCTCTGGGCGTTCACTGGGAACCACCCAAGGAAGGTACCCCCAAACACAAGGGCGGTTGCAGCAGCTGCGGGCACAGCAGAACTGCAGCAGCTCCATCCACCTAACACAGGACCAAAACATTTAGCTGGACACATTCACAGGAAAGCGCGTTTGATCAGAAAGAGAAGAAAATATATTAATGCAAGGTTAAAAAATCATATCTTTTAGAAACTCTCATAACAATCCTGGAATACTACTTCTGTCCATCTTTTTCTGAATAAAATCTACCACCTCCTGAGGATGCAGGTCTACTTTTGCCGGTCTTAACAGGCACCAGGTGCTTGTAGGACTGCTTACTAAGTGCAGTCTAGCTGCTGATCTGGGCTGCTGGAGAGCACTCAAATCCATACGCTTTTGCAACTATTTCCTTTTAGTTAAACTCTCGGTTAAACATCATTCAAACTGGAAACTTGGGGCCTGCTAAGTAGCAAATGCCCATACAGGACACTCAGTCATTGGAAACCTAGACCTGTCTAGTGGTCATGTCACATCCTACAGCACTGAGCTTATCAAGAGCGAAAACCGCTCTCTACTTCACAGTCAGCTTTGTAGTCCCAGATCCTGTATTAACATCCACTTCCTACCAGTTTGGTAAGCGGTGGGGTTCCGAAAGGAAGATTCAGGAATGAAAGCTCTGGAGCCGAGGAAGCAGCTGTGCCCAAAGCTGCAGGAGCGCGTCAAGCAGCCGAGGGCAACTCTCAGCTTCCCAGTAAGATCAGGTTTTAGGGATAAGCACCCAGTCTTTTTAATTTACACTAAGCTCAAGTTTTGAACACTCTAGCCTTTTTCTCTACAAGATGATACTGCATGATTGCATATTTGAGAACCTGCTATAAAAACAAGCCTACACTTTAACAAATACTTGCAAAATATTCTCGCAGTTACAATTGATACTGTAATGGTGCAGGGGATGCTGAGATCAATTGAGAGCTTCCCCTGCATCCCAAAACTGTAATATACCTTCTACTCAGGAGCTAGCTGCCTTATAGAGCACAAACAGATCTAAAATGTTAAAACTAACAGGGTGTTAAGCCATGCCAGGGGGCCAAGATGACAACACTGATCGGCAATGCAAACTCAACTTGCTGAACAGCCTGGCCAGGCTCCCGACACGCCGGGAGTTGGTATCAATTATCACTGCGAGACCATACAATAACATAAGGCCACAGAGCCAGCACCAGCCCTGGGACACACATGCCACATTTCCACCCCTGTGCAGTCCTAGATTTATTTATTTATTAAATAAAGTAGATAGCGAATGGATTAGAGCTGAGCTACTGAACACGCTGAACCACTTTCAACTTAGAGGATAAATAATGCTACATTGTTGAGAGCAAAACTAAACTGGCAAGAACTTCAAACCGAGCAGCAAAACTTTGTAGCAGTTTTGTCCTTGTTGAGGACTTCCACACCTTAGAAAGTTACAAGTCTGTTCTTTTTCAGAAAGTATTTTTTAAGGCAATCACTTTGCACTGAAGTGACCACACAGATACTTTGTTCCAGAATAGTTCGGGTGCTTTCACACAACCTGTGGGCTCTATTCCTAAACAACACAGTTTTTTCTTTTTTTCTTTTTCTTTTTTTTTCCTCTTTTTTCTTTTTTCCCTCCTCTTGGTATAGGGCATCCATAAGGAAGAGCATTCTGGAATACGCAGCTACTTACTGTTGTAACGTGTGGCTTATTCACAATACATGCTCAGTATAATTAATACTCCCACTATAACCAAGACTGTAATGTTGAATATTTCTTCAGGATATCTTGAAATAACTTTGAAACATAAATATTTAGTTGTCTTAAATAGCTACATATCTTTTTCTTCCTATCAAAATTTCTCATGCGAAATGAAATCCTGTTTGTGCAATGCACAGTTAATCTTAGTAGCTCCCTCCAATGAGATAACACCGGAGCAAACAGCCCTGCGTTTTTAGGATTATCCTAATCCTAAATTTTTAACCAGATTTTCATATTTGGGCAAAGCTAGAGACAAGCCTACCTAAAACACAGGAACTTGTTTGCCAGGCAAAGCCAGATGTTTTCAAGCAAATGCTCAGCACCCTGGCATCTCCCCCATACATAATGTTCTTAGTCCTGCAATGCAACAGACAAGGGAATTTCTTTGCCCAGCTGGAGTTCATTTGTCCATCAAGGCACCTTGACTAACAGCCCCCATAATTTCACGCTGCTATGGTAACTGCATGAACTACTTTTAGATAACTAAACCTTTTACACTTTTACCAAGCTATTTACGTCACCCGGGCCTGCGGCAACGAGCTCCGCAGATTAAATATACATGGAGTAGTAAAATAAAACATATCTGTTATTTTGTTTAGAAGCGGTTGCAAGAGCCCATCCTATGACACCAGGTGCATCTTACACCTAATGTTAATGAAATATTCACTGCAGAGAAAACAAATAAACTTCCCTCCCTGAACCTACAGCCACAATAAATTATTGAGAACCAATTTCTGGTTGGACCATCTTGGACAAAAGGAGGTTGTCTTGACAGGAATTTTACCCTCTGAAACTCCTATAATAAAGAAGTTTATTGGTTAGAGACTCTCCAGTAAATCTGACTATTTCCCGTGTTGAAAAGTTTACACTCACAGTCAGCAAAACAACGCTAGGTGCTTTCAACTGCAGCAAAGGTCCGCGGGAAAAGAGGGTGCCCCTGAAACAGGCAAGACCTAAAGCACATGAGATGTGACCAGCACCAGGCGAGAAGCCTGCAGCATCCAGAAAGTGTGAACCAAGGCTGGTGCGAACCACTGCGATTCCGTACACACAGGTTGTAAGGCTTCTGGTGGGAACTACATGTCATTTTCCTTTCATTGCCACTCACGCGCTGTCCACGTGCTCCTGCACAGCAACATCACCTACAGCGATGGCCTGCGGCTGGAAAGGGCTCAGGCATCCGAGGAGCAGAAGGGAGCCACTGATGGATCATCTCTCACGCTGTACAAAGTGTTAGATCTAGTTAGGAGTGAAAACTGGGAAGTTTCTCAGGATTAAGGATTTTTACAGAAAGATCCAACATTGCTTTACAAAATAAGTTCTCCCTCGGGGGGGGGAGGGAAAGTTAACTTTTAACATAGCTTATTAAGACTTAAGATTTAATATAAAGGTCTGCACTAACCAGTCATGCAGTGAAGGCTCCATCCCTCTGCTTCCAACTTCTAAGGTGAATAAATTAAGTTTAATGTAAGTTAAATATTTTTCTAATTTTAATTTACCTTTGCAACTGTTGAGGCTGCCACAGATGTAATAGGTAACAACCTATTAGATGTGAGAGATTGTGACTGATATGTAAAGAAGCCCATGAAACACTTCTCTCTAAAGACCTGGAAGTTGCTGTTAGAAAGGAAGGGTGGAAACACTTGACCCACTTCTACAAAAACAAAATAGAAAAGACTTTTTGCTTTTTTTTTTTTTTCTGAAAAATGCAGTACATATTTTGTTTAAAAGCCTTAAGTATGATCGTAGAGTGATTATGCTTGGAAAAGACCTTCAAGACAATTGAGTCCAACCGTAACGATTACAAGCAAAAACTTGGATGTCTCCTTGATAGGCTTTAGCCTTGTGCATTCATTTTGTCTTTCCATTGCAGAGGGGTAGCTCCATGAACATTAACTTCATCACAGCTTTGCATCTATAACTAATTCCTGATTTACATTTATTGTAGTTGAATATTTTTTAGCTCCCATAATACAAAGAAAATCAAATAGGAGCATATATAGGGCTTTTACATCACTTAACATACATCTCAAATACCATAATTTTCATTTTTCGTTTGATGACAAGGTTCATCCTTCTCGTTTTTCTTTACATCACAGGTCTTCTCAGTAAAATCTAAGCAAAAACTTCTCTGTAACCAAGCAGAAAGTTTTCAACATATGGTGAGAGTTCTTTAATTCTATGCTGCCCTTTCTTAATACAAGCAGAAATACCTTTCTTTGTGTGTGCCTGTTATATTGGCACCAAGATGTCCACACAACGTGGAGACCACTTTCCTGACCAGTTATGCCTAATCAGTTCCGACCAGTTTTTAATCAAAAGTCACTGCTATATAAAAGAACCTAAACTCCTTTCCCCACCTCAGCTTTTTGCGAATCCACTCTACCACCATTTTGTATAAAAATCTTAATGTTTCAAATTCTGTACAATAAGTGAAGCTTCTTTCAAGCCTCTGAATCAGTCTCAAGTGGATACCTAAGTCCTAGTAAGTATGAGCAACGGTGCATCCTTTAAAACACACATCTAGAACCATGAAGCGGGGACTACCCTGCTACTAACATTTTCACTAGAACATTTTCACTATTTCAATACTGTTTCATTTTTATTTAAATAGCTTTTATTTAAAAGGGAAGTAAAGGCTGCAAGATCAGCCCTTGTGCCACAGTTAGATTTCTGCAGCCGCTCCGGCGCACACAGGGAGATTTTGGGAAAACCAGTGATGTCCGTGGGTGCCGCTCCGGTTCGGGCGAAGGGCAGCGAGAGCAGCGCCCGCTCGCCCGCGTGTCCCGCACCCACGGGGCTCGGGGGGCCCTGATTCGAGTCGCTTGGCGGGACGAAAGTTACTGGTGGCGCCTGGCGAGCGCGGCAGCCCCACGCGCGGCTCCTGCGCGCCCCGCCCCCTGCCTGGAGCGTCACGCCCCGCGGGGGCCAATGGCAGCGCTGGAGCGGCGTCACGTGGTGGGGACGGGCTGAGGGGGTCCGCGCGCGCGGGGTGCGCGGCCGCAGAGCGCGCGCGGCGCCGGCGGGTGAGGAGCTCCGGGCGGCGCCATGTTCGGGGGCTTGGGGCGCTGCTTCGAGGAGGACCCGTTGTTCCGGTGAGGGGCCTCGCCGGAGCCCGGGGGCGGCGGGGGGGGCCCGCCGGGATGGGGCCTCCCCGCCTGGGGGTGCCGCTGCCGGGGGGCTTCGCCGCCCGGAGCCACTTTGCCGAGCGGAGGCCTTGGGGCTCCCCGAGGGCGTTAGAGCTGTCGCCGCTGGCCCTCAGTACCAGAGTTCAGGTTCCTACTGCCCTTTTCGCTGCTGCTCTTGGTTTTCTCCTGTGCGGCGTTGCAGCAGGGCGCTAACCCCGCCGGGATGCGCGTTGGGAGGAAGGCGGCGCCGTTGGTGGGAGCTGCTTCACTTCTATAGCGCCTTTAACGGCTGCTTTAAAGGAGAGACAGACGGGGTGTTCTGATTTCCGCCGCTTTAAATGTAGCAGTTCACTGAGGCGGCTGTTTCTGAGCACCGCTTGTGGATGTCTGTGATAGATACAGCCCTGGGTGGTGGTCTTTCATTGAGACTCTGCAAGTGCCTGTGTGTGAAAACACCTGGAGTAGTTAATGGAAAACGTCTCTTTTTCAGCAACTTATTTGCAGAACGTGTTGACACATCAGTTAGGCAGAGCGGCTTCTCTGTTTCTGTTCCAAGAGCTCGGTAATAGTGCTTTAGTGGTTAGTACGTGTGCGTATTTAGTCAACAGGATTAGTTTAATTTCCTGTGGGAACCCTCATTTGCCTTGGGAAGATGGGCTTAAATATCAGGTGCTCCACTGGGGTGTTGGGAAAGCCCCAAAAGTTAAAGCACCTGCTTTAACCTCCAAATTACAGACACTGAGTTGCAGCAGGGAAGGACGCGGCTGAGTACTCAAAGGAGCCTGTAATTCTTTTTTTGGATGGGGTATTTAGCACGTGGAGCTTAATTACAAGCTAAGTGTGATACCAGTGGGTGGACAAGGAAGGGCAATGCTGCGGGGCTTGTGCCGTGGGTTTGTTGACTCCCTAATCTCCTGGTTACAGGATATTCTAGCGAGGATTGCCCTGGTTGCTCTCAGGATCTGCCCCTGCGCTGCAGAAGCGCCTTCTGATCAGTGGGATATATGCTCAGACTTTGAGTGCTCTTGGTGGGTGGGTTGTTAAAACAGCATGTGTGGTGTTGTCAGTTACACCCAGGAAACGCTGCAGAAAATCCCCTTATGTGAAGCAAAAATAAAGGTGAGAGTGCAGTTTACAGTCACCTGCATATCCAAAATACTCTTTCCTGATGCTCTGAAATGTCAGCTGCTGTTTTCTTGCTTGATAACTGTACCAGTGGCTACACTAAAAGTTAAAAATTGGAGGGAGACGTTGCAGCAACTAGAAGGGAGCATGTGTGTGCATGTGTCAAGTGCAGGGAAGGGGCTGAGTGATGTTCTGGTGTCCTGGTGCATCTGTCTTGGGGAAATGAGCTTACTGCTTTATGCAAGAAGATGATCCAAAACAGTGAAATGCTGGTGTTCTGTTGCCTCGCAAGGAGCGGTTTGACTCTTGCACTGGGAATAGTGCCCAGGGTAAAAGCACGGTCTCTATCGCGAGCAGCAGTGCTGGGAGGTGCTGCTCCGTGAGCCAACTCCGTGCTTCCAGGGCCAGCTGAGCTTCCCCCAAGAGCTGGGACAGGTGGAATCTCCCCTGCCAAGTGCAGTTGTCCCGTGTTTATGATATGCCATTGCACAGGTTTTGTGTTACAGCTCCAGGTGTTATATTCAATGTGCTCCTGCAGCTTTGAAGGATGCTTTTTTGAATGAGGAAGCTGAATGATGTGAAGCACAGTTTTCAGAAAGTATGAACTGAATTTCTTCTAAGATAGTGGTTTTCAACTGAACAGAAACATAGAATGAAGGAAGAAGGAGCCATCGTTTTGTTACTCTGATAGTA
>JAVCKT010059698.1:0-16177 GCA_032273925.1 Rhynchotus rufescens
TGAGTCATCAGTAATTAACCTGGAACTCCCTGTAGGTTTCTAGCATCTACTAATAGGATAATAATTTTGCTGGCTTATGCCTTTACCTTTCCTTCCATACTGAAAAAGATGAAAGGCAACAGTTATACTTTTTCCTTGAGTCAGAGAGTACTCAAGAGTTTCTAAGAGCTATGCAAGTAGCCTTTGCTTCAAAATAACAGTGATATTTAAGGCACGTTTTAGAACAGTAAGGGAATAAGTATCAATCTGAACAAAGTCTAATCAAATAACTCTAGAAGCGTAAGTAATAAGAGTTTTATAACAAGTAGCATTATGGGAAACAGTCAAATATAAATTCATACAGAAGATTCCAGGAGCATGAACCAGACCTATAGGATGGAAACTACAGCTAATAAGAACCTCAGGAGAAAAGATGTGTACTTGTGTACTCCCTGCTTTTCAGACATGCAGCAAAAGGTAACTTCAGAACTCAGAGTTCTATGTTTTGTGCAGATAACCCTAAATGAAACAACTAGGGAAGCTGAAAACAAGGAGAATGGACCATTTTTTTTCCTGTTTTACACATTTTATTTATTTACTATTTGTACTGTTAAAATATTTCTATGAAAAAAAAAGGTCTGAAGTTTCATCAAATTTCTTTTCCTCTCTTAGAGGAGCCTAGAGAGGAGGAGAACCAGGTGAAGTACTTCTCTGTACCTGAAATTGTTAAAGTTACAATACAGAAAGGAATGCAGAATCATTAGACCACAAGAAAAATCATGCAAAAGGAAACTAATTCCGGTAGGTAAGATTTTTGGGCAAGTGTAGTGAATCTTGATTTCTCAATTCCATGTCAATTCATAGAATTTTAGTATATAGGTTTTTACAAGGATATAGAAATACTGCAGAAGTTTCATATAAGATCCACAAAACAGATTTTTTTAAGAAGTTCCTGTGTAAGAAGATCAAGGAGCTCAACGTGGTTTGTTCATCAAAAATAAATATCAAGATGACTTAGAATTTTATCTATTTTAAGTAAATACTTCATATACTCTTCTTAACCCAGTAAAAATACAAAGTAAAAAACAATTCTGAAATACAAAACTAGACCAAATGCAAACACTTCTAAAGGTCTAGGAGATTGTCTCTAGAATAAATGCACAAAATAATTGGATTAATATTTTAATTCTGTAGTATAAAGGACTGATCATCTGATTATTTATGGGACTGGATTCCAGTGTAGTGGATTAGTAGAGCTAACTCTGAAGGCAAAACCCACTGAATAAATTTTGTGTGGAATGGTCATTTCAATACAACTGTTTCAAAAATAAATAAAAATACCTCTTTAAGTGAAAGTATGTACCTCTTACATCAAGTAGATGTGAAATATCATTCCATGTTCATTTCCTTCATCATTTTTACCTTGAATGTGTCCTGTGTGGAAGTTCTGTACCATAGGTATTCTCATATGATTTAAGGATTGACTTTTTCTTTCAGATCTCTTTTCTGATTATTTTAATCAGTTATTCTCTCTAAGTAGAAAATGAAGCTTTTCAACATGAAAGTAACTGTAAAGACTTGATCTTTGTCAAGAGTGAATTCAGAATAGTATAGAAACTCTTCTGTCATAATGAATGTTCAAAATGTTTGTATTCATATCAAGCAGCATATATGATGATCAAATGACAACATTTACCAAGTGGCATCACTTTGGTATTTGAAGTACTTTAAGGTGATGATTTTTTATATCTATATACTATCTATTTTATATCTGTATATCTATATACTGATTTTTTAAATTGTATCTCTTGTATAACTGTATGTGTTCTAGAGCATGAGCTACATTATATGTGCTACTATGTTATTTAAATTCAAGATTCAACTATCAAAGTTTGAAAGGCAAGGCTTTAAATGCATCCTGGTCAGGACTTGCATTTCTTATTTTGTGGAATAGACATAGAATTACAGGATGGTTGAGGTTGGAAGGGACTTCCGGAGATCATCTAGTCCAAACCCTCAATCTTTCCATGGTAAAAGAGTCATGGGATAAAAGATACCATGACAAATTTACTTTCTTATGTGAATAAAAGAAAATGCTTATGTGAAACTCTTGGTGAAGGAAAATTTACAGTGGTGTTTATGGTTCTTAAAGAACAGATATCATAGCTGGGAGGAGAGAATGATAGCAAAAGGCATTGCAGGTGCCTTTAGCATTACCCAAAAGCAAGCCTTATAACTAAGATTATGTATAAATGGCTTCCAGGTCAGTCACAGGGCAATGTCTCCGAGATTTGTCCTTCAAATTATTTACTATACTCAATTTTGAAGATTTAGGGTATAGTGAACTAGGTATCCCTTTTAGGCTTTCCTTAAATCTAAGAAGGACATACCTTAAAAAGAAATAAGGGTGCTGCCATTAGGATGAAATAGGTATTATGTTTCAAGATCATTCAGTATTTCCAGCTTTTACATGATAGATGGCCTTTACAAGCATTTAGTACACTATGTTTCTCTTTGTTATGCTCTCAAACTGCCCATATCTATTTATTATGTTCTTGTACAATGTTTTTGAACAATCCTATGTGCATGCGATTCTGATGAATCTCAGCTGTCAGTGATACATGCCAAGCTCATGTGCCATGAGTCCGTGTGAAGATTTTTAAAGTCTAAAGGTCAGGAATTTTGAAACGTTGCAAGGCAGCTATTGATAGACTTTAGCATAAATGTGGTTTATGTAGATACAAGGTTCTTTTGCTGAAAAGTCAGAGAGTAGGTGACTTGTGTTTCATTTGTAATTTAAACTGTTTGGGTATCCTTGTAGCATTAACGAGGTCCTACTTTTGTAGATCTGTTTATAATTTGTTAGGTATTGCCAAATTCGAACTAAAATTGTTATGAAAGGGAGATAAAGACTTAAATATGCAATCACGGTAGCCTTTCTGCTGGTTCTGCGATTTCTTTAGCTTTCAGTGGATTACGATTGCTGAAAATTGAAAAAAAAAATTGATGTTAAAAATAGATTATTTTTACATAGATGTTTCCTATCAGCTGAAATAGTGGTATAGGCTAAGGAGATAAAGGAGGGAAGGTATATTCTCATTATCTGCATGTGCAAATAAAGTCATGAAAAAGTATCCTATTCATGGCAACACCTTTCTGCCTAATGCATAAATTTGTGAGAATTTGATTTATAGTTTTTTTCCTTCTCCTTTCCCCTTTTTTCTTCCCCCCCCTTTTTTTTCTTTTAAATTGAAATTATGGAATTTAAGTCTCCCTTTCGGAAAAATTGAGTTTATAATATTTTTTCAGTTTTCTTTCCTATGCTTCATTGTTCTTGTATTACTAAAGTGGCTCTTGGTGAATATCCTACATGGATGAATATCTTTTTAACGATTTCACCAGTGCATTTAGCAAGATGTGCCTTTCCCTAATACTTGCCTATAGATTATTTTTGTATCGAGAGTTTTCATTCTGTATTAAAATCAATGTCCAGGCTTACTTTCATAATTGAGTTTTGTATGTATTAATTAGAGTAATGACTGAGAAAAAAGATTATTTTTTGTGCTTCTCTTGGCTCTCTTATTTTCTCCTTCTTTTCAGGCTTTCCCATTCAAGATTATAATACAGCAGAGTTATTAGTTTGTAAATTCATATTCATACCAATATCTTTAATGGCATTGTTGCCTCCCTTTTCAGAGAGCTGCTGCTTTAATTACATCTAGAGATTGCCCAGCCATTTGTACCTTTATTCTCTGAAATATTTTATAGTTGTAAATATTCACTGCTGTTTGATATTGAACTATTTGAATGAATGCCACAGTACTCCTGTCAGCTTAGTAATATTTTTATAAGGACAATAAAACTATATCAGTAGTTGTTGTGACTAGAAATTACTCTGATTCCTTCCAGATAAGAACTCTTCATTGAAGTATTATCACTTCTGAAAGCTGTTTAAATTGTAACTGCGTTACCTGGTTAACCAGAAGGTTAACCAAGGTTAACCAAAATCTGATTGCACTAAGGATGGAAATTTTCATTGTAGTTCAGTGTTGGACTGTGACTTTTAGAAGGTTTCGAACAAGCAACTTCTATCTTCTCTCAACTTCTGCTGATGCAACAACATTGGATTGATGAGATTCAGAGTGATTCACTGTGTCCTCTGGCATCATGCCTAAATCTAGTCAGTCAAGACTAAGACTTCTGAGTGTAGAATATCATGCCAGATGTTGACTAAGCTTATGTTGGGAGGCTAAAGTCATTAGAGATTTCATATCCTCAGTTAAAGTAGCCAAGTTCTATTTTATTTTGAAGAAAACCAAAGAGTCTCTTTTCCCCTGTGTGTTAGCCTCCATTTACTGGACCTGATGTTGACTGTTGAAAATATTTATGTTATTAATGCAGTTTTCTGAACTAACAACATATAAAAATGTTGATTTATTGTATGACATACATAAGTTACATGCTGCTGTTGGCTTTTTTCCATTATCTTGGTATTTTTGATAAACAGTGCTAGACATTTATTTTATTATACAAATATGCTTATGCAGGAATATGATCTGCTGTAACTACTTAATAAATCTTCCCAGACATAAAACCAGAGATGAGAATGAGCAATATAAGTATATATATATATATATATATATAATTTTTTTTCTGGGTTTAATTCGAGGTAAAAAATGACTTCAATTTGGCCACAGGCAGCTTTAACTTGCGTGACCTGCACTTACTCAGCAAATTGTTCTAGGTCTTACTGCCCTTGGCATCAAAACAGCAATCACTTTTACATGGATTAACTCTTTTGGGAAATATATCTAGCAAATGAGACATCTAGCATATGTCTTCCTTCAGAGGGAGACAAGCATGTCTTGTCTTTCCACCGAACCATTTCTGCGGCAAATGTAATTATTTTGACTACTGAATATTTGAGTTTGCTTGCATATATTAGCTCAGATTACTGATCATAGCTGATCATACCCTCCTTTTCTCTCTACTTTTCCCCAGCATTGTGTTTGTTACTTTTCAAAGTTGAAGACCTGATCATTGGTGGTGTGCAATATTTTTCCAGTGAGTATGTTGAGGTCAAGGTACTGAATTTAATTATTTGCAACTTTGTAAGTGTAGAAAGAGCATACAAACAAACTGGAATGCTCCTATAGCCAATTTTAGAGAAATAATTAGATTAAAACAACAACAACACAAATACACGATTAAAATCTTTTAAACTTCTTAAAATAAGGAAAAAGATTTTCCAAAATGGTGGTCTGCTTTTTAAAATATGCATTTAGTACTAAGAATAGACTAGAGCTTTTCAGTTGTACACAAAGTTCTCAGACTTTGTTAAACTCCATACCAAAGCTCTATAACATATCAAGAAAGGGAATTACAGTGTAGAATTTAGTAACCCTTTATCTAATCCCTGAGACCATTCCATAGATGTCAGCAAAACTTGTTTTCAAGATTATTTTTATCTTACAGTCATGGTCAGTGAAATACCTTATCTTCTCAAGTTATTAAAAAGTTGGCAGGAGGAAACCTTTCCGTATTAGCATCAACTTTTGCAAATCTTTACTCAGTAACTTTGGCTATCCAGTACTGTGCTCCTCCACATCCAAACAAACAAATAGTAACCCAAGATAGCAAGGACTGGAGCAGGGAGGACAAGAGGAAGCGGCAGGGGTAGAAGGACATTTCAACTCAAAATAATAGTTTATTAATATGACAGTATTAAGTGAGCTACACTTACACTCTAGAAAACTTTGACTTGGTGAAAACACACTTCAAATACACACACACACACACACACACACACACACACACACATATGTGGATATATTTTCTCATATTCCAATATTTAACATTTTTTTTTTAACACTCTAGTTAACTCTGGTGATTGGGGGAGGGCTGGAGGGAGATATTTTTCAGAGTCTTTAGTCTGCAGCATGAGGTCATAGCAAGAAAAATGATTGCACTGCTGCGCAGGGTTAATGCTCGCTTTGAACAAATTACAAGATTTAGAAACCAAATTGATAGTGCTATACAACTTCAAAATGAGATTTTAAATTTAATCTGAAGCAAAGTAGCATTAAGTGGGCAGAAAAGCCTTTTTCTGGGAACCAGTTTTCATGTTCCACTTCTAAACGCTTTCCTATGTACCAGATATTAACAGCATATTAGTTGAAGCGAAAAGAGGAAAAGAATCTTCAAGGGAGTTTTTTTTTCCATTAATCTTGATTGTAAGGGTATAACAGGGTATAACATACTGGAATAGCGTGTATTGTTCACAGAAGTCCTATACTACTCTCCAGGGGAGTAAAATTGATCTCAGGACTGTGTGCTTAAGGAAAAAAAAAAGGCAAGATAAGCATAAATAACTTCAAAAACAACAACTAAAAAATATCATTAGTTTTCTAGTAGTTTATTCACCACTATCTATAGAACACCAAAAAGAAAAAAAAAAAATGAATTTCCCTTTATGTTCACTGGCATTAATCTGTACTGAAGAAGAAGATTCAATTACTTCTTCTCAGTTTGATTTTTATGTGAAAGCAAATCATAGAAGGTTTCTTGCTGTGCGCCTTCTTTTGTTTATATATGTGCCTGTTGGTTCTTCTGTAATAACCCTTGACTCTGCTGGTGATTTCAGCTAAATTTGCTTGCAGGGAAGAAGTTCCAGTGATGATGATTATGCACCTACAAATTTCATGAAGTAGGCTGCTTGTTAAAGAGAGAGACCTTATGGAGTCTCCATTTACCAGGAAAATATGCTCTCATCTTAATATACACCAGAGAATCTCCACAAGTATGCAAGTAAGGGCAAACATAAATATCGCAGAGACTGGCAAAGATCTTTGGATTGTGCTTAAACCTTCGAAGGCATCACTGTTAGTCAAATATAAAATACAACATCTGATAATTCATGCTGGAAGGGACCTGAAGAGGTCACCTAGTCCAGCCTTCTTCTACAAAGTCAGACAACGTTCCTCAGGGCTTGATCTGATTAGATCTTGAAAGCATCCAAGGGTGGAGACTTTCCAAGCTATTTGGGCAGCCTACTCCAATACTTGCCTGCTGGCAATTTGTAAGGCCTGCCCTGCCTTACAGGGATTTTTTGTTTGATTGTTTGTTTGTAACATCTCTAATTACAATTTAGATCTGTTTCCTTACATCCCCTCCAATGCACCACTGTGAAAAGCCTGTCTTAAACATCATAATTATTATTAAACATCACTTATTCGTGTGACCAAAGTCAGATTTGTGAACAATGTTTAGAACATTCTCCAGATCCTTGTAACTTTTGGAGCTATATGCTATGTAAATATAAATATATATACATATATATATGCATATATATAAAAATACAGTGTATTTTAAAGTCTTGACAATAATCATTCATGTACAAGGAATTTTTGGTGTTGGTTTTTCTTTGGGAAAAGAAGATGAGAAATATTTCTCATTTTGCATTCTATGTAGTTTCAAATATAGTGTACTTTGATGTTATTAAATATCCAAAAGCTTTCCTTGTTAGCAAGTATATGATAAAAGTATATGATAAAAATATGCATCTTCCAGGAAACTTAAGGGATCTGGAGAGGTGACAGTGAGAAAAAAAAAAAAAAAAAGTTTGCATTTTGACATTTTTACAATTTAGCAATATATAATTTTTAACTCAGATAATATGTTCTCTGAACAGGGCCGGAGGAGTCAGGATTTGCTTTTAAATGATAGAAGTGATAAAAATGATAGAAGCTTGTAGAGCTAAAATAAATTGCTGTAATAATTATTTGCAGGAAAACTAACTTAGTGGCTTTTGAAAAAGACATTTACTCTCCCAGAATTTGCACCAGGGCTACAACTGTAGTGAAGTATTGAGTGAAAAAGCTTGCTAATGCTACAAATTTGGACAAATGAGATTCAAATTGCACAGTTTTTTTTACAATCTTTGAGTATTGGTGGGGGGAGTTGTTTGTATGTTTGTTTAGGACTTTATACATAATAATAAAACAGAATGCTTACTTTATTAGGAAGATTTACCAAATATGTAAAAATCAGCCTCCCCATTTCTGATTCATTGCTTTTCTTCTGAATGGTCTTGATGTAGGATTCAAAGTTGGAATATAAGTGCTTGATATTCCATTACAACACAGAGCTTGAACTCAATTGTTTAGAGGCCTGTCGTTGTACAAAAGTTCTCATCTCTGAATGGATGAGAACTCTGCCTTGTCTGCTGGCTAAAGAGAATGAAAAAACTGTTTTTTTTTCTCCTTTAAGTAGGTATTTTATAATTCATAATGTTATTCTTTTTGCTTTTAACAATCTAAATTGTTTAATCACTTCACTTTTGAAAGAAAACCTTATAATGTCATGTACAAAATGACACTTGAAAATTTCAGTAGTCTTTGATTGTCATTGCCTTGTCCACAGCTGTTGGAAGGGAGTTCAACAAGTCCAGCCTCAAACTCAGAGAAGGATTAGTGCAGAATTTGGATTAATTTGATCAGGTAATTGTACAGCTGGATCTTGAAAGCCTGCAGGGACATATTCCAGAACCTAACTGGGCAAACTGCTCCAAAAGTTAATTATCCTCACAGTCTTCCCCCTCCTCGCCCCCCGCCGCCCTTCTATTCAGTCAGAACTTCCCCTGTTTTACTTTATAACTGTTGGCTCTTACTCCCTACTGAGCATTTCATTCAAGAACTTAGCTTCTCAGTAACCTTCTCTTAGGGTTTATTTCAGTAGACCTAACTTACATTTTGAGTAAAAACACCTAATTCACTTAACTTGCTGTTGATTATTTCTAAGTTAAAGTTTAATTCTGAAATTCCAGAGAAGGGGAAGTATTTTATTATGGAGTATGCCATCCTTCTTCAGTCAAATAATTTTCTAATTTTTTATTAATGTGAATTGAAGCCCAGATGAGAGTCTGTTCTTTCTTGCCTGTTCCTAGCTTCTTGTGAATTGTTAAAGTACCCTCACCTCTAGCATATTAAGCAGCAGGTGGTCAATAGGCTATGCATTGAAACACGTCATCAGGTTACTGCAGTGCAGATTATTCTTGGTCATCAGAGAAAACATAGATATCAGAGTTGTTTATCAAAAACCCACATGCACAGTTAATGAACCATGTTTCAATTTTCACAGCCTTCGTTGTATTGATACCACCTAATGGGATGCGGCAAATTGCAGTCAGGTTATTTGTTTTGCCAGAACTGGTTCTTTTTTAATATTGTCCGTGTTGGTTGACCAATAAGGTCAGAAGGGCATTCTCTGTATTGCTCTCTAAAATGTCCTCATTATTTAAGCATCCTTTTTTTTTTTTTTTTTCTTAATTTCTGGCAAATGCAAAATAGACTTGCTTTCCCCTTAATCATAAAAAGGGGAGCAGGAGAGGGAGAGAAAAAGACAGAATTAACTGCTAGTATTTTTTTTTTCTTACTTACAAAATATAGAAACATTTTGCAGAAGAAAAAGAAACAGAGACCTTATAAATTAGATGTTTGCAACTGTAGAGCAAGGAATATCTTTTGCTGGAAGGCTACTCTGTTAACCTACTAGGTATTTCCGGAATTATTTTAGAATAAATAGTTATATCTACCAACTACAGAATTGTTGTTGGTAGATGTACTAGTTGGTATATATACCAACTACAGAAAATCTTAGCTTGAGAGATAGGTAGATTTTCAGAGATATGTAGTTATTTATCTCCTTTATCACTTATCACTTAAGTGTCACTGATGACCTCAAAACAACTCAGCTGAATCTAATCTTTCGGATATTTGCAGTCTTACTGTTAGGTACATACAAATCCATTTAATTGCTGATGCCTTCTGACATCCTTAAGCTGTAGCGTTAGACAAAATCCCAGAACTTTGAAGAAGACTTCTCAGAATATGTGCTTTCTTATGCTCTTCCCATTTTTTCTCTTCTTTTCCCCCTTCCTTTGGCTAGCTCTAAGATCTTCTAAGCCATTATATGAGTTTTTCTTATGCTAGACTAAAGAAGTGATGAAAGAATCTAGCTGTACAGGCATACTCAGACTCCGATCCTTTACTTCTATCAGAAGCTTGAAATTTACACTCCCACAACCCACAGGGGTGTCTCTTAACCACCCAACTCTATCCAGTGGCTGCTTTATATGAAATGAATAAAGAACTCTTGAGCTGGCATACAAGATTCTCCCATCCTGAGTGATATAGTCATGGTCAGGAGTCTTGAATTGTGGTTTCTGTTCCCAGCGCTAGCTGAGTAGTATATGTTCAATAACCATGAGATGAGGTATATGCAGTGTCCAGAGAGCAAAGCCTCTGCCCTCCCAACTGAAAGTGTGTTTTGTCTTTGACCTTGTGAGCTTGTATTCATACTGCAAAACAAGAGCAACCAGTGTGCAATTCTTTACAGTTTCTTCTGCTTAGCTTTTAACTTTGTGCTTACGGCAATCTTCTAGAGCTGAGATGAAACTCTGAAGGATCTTCCACATCCCTGAAAGAAATGACATGTTAAATGTTAGTAGATCAGCTTTTACTTTCATGCAGGAAGTCAAAGGAAGTTTTAGCTTTTTGTATAAGTGTGTAAATATATACATACACACATAAATGTATAATATTATTTAATAATTTAATAATTTTATTATTTTTATTGCACATAGGGGAAAAAAAGTCTTTTACATAAGGCACATGCTAACAGAAAGGACTTCCAGATGTGCCCTATGAACAGATTTTTTGATATTCTGTAAATTTTAAGATTTACAGAATAATCCATGTTGATATTTTTAAATGTCCTCAGCTATGGAGGACACTTTTCTCTTTGGCATAAAGATTTTACTCCAAATTTCCAAATTTACTATTGGATTTCTTATTTGATGGACTTGACAGATGTTCAGCTTCTCATCAGTTTGAGCAATATTCCTTTTTCTACAGTCAAATGACCCTCCTTAGGTTTCCTGCCTTCTGACTCACAGGATAATAGAGCTTCTTGTTAATGAAGATAACAGCTGATGTGAGTATGTATTTTGGTAGTAGTTTTGGACATAGTTATGCATTAAATAGAAGGACTCATTGTTTGAAAATTACATTTCCATATTTTCTAAATGAGATACCGTTATGAAATTTGAGATGGCCTTAACCTTTGCTGTAGTTGAAATTAGTTTAAAAAAAAAAAACAATCAGCATTTCACTCCTAAATTAAGTTCACTGTGTTTTAAAATTAAAAAGGCTAATTGCCGGCAGACAATAAACTACCAGTTCAGATGATTGAGCATTGAGTTAGATGCCTAGCTTTGGGAGTAGAGAGAGAAGAGAGAGACCTATAATCTTATGTTTGATATTAAATATAAATAAATAAAGTAGACAATAGAAAGGTCAAAGTCAAAAGCCTCAAGCTGGCATTTACCTGCTAACCATAACCACCTGTCCCAGCACCCAGTAAAAGCTTGGTCCCCATGAGAGTTTCTGTCTGTAAATCACACACCATTATCTGGCCATCTGTTATATCTGCTAGAAGAGCAACAGTACTTTGGTGGTCGCTATTAACGGATTTTATGTTCTGCATTCTGATTGCCGCTGCTTTCTACCATTCTCTCATGCTCAAAATAAGAGAAATGGGTGGAAATCACTTACTCTTGGAAGGTTGGCCCATCTGCCTACAAGAGTATGTCTGAGTTTGTGAGTAGGTTTTGAGTTATTTCAGTAAATATATTCTTTTCTGGAGCTTTATGGTGAGTGCTTTCAAACTGTTTATCCTAGCAGGAAGGATTTGGTGTATTTGGTTCATGCCTAGTAACAGAAAAGAGAATTCAAAGAAAATGGTGTTGCACTGACCTTGTGATGCATCTGTTCCCAAGTAACGTACAAAATAAGTAAATTCAACAGGTACCTTGGCATTATCTAGACAAGCATCACCTGCCTTTTCAGCTCTGCAGGATGTTATGTGGACAGTGATAAAGTGGTAGGTGTAGGTGACCTGCAACTTCTCTAACTATTTTTATGTCTTGCTGAGGCTCTATATACTAGAATACCATAAAGTTGACTGCACAAACAATAGTGCATGCTAATCTTAAGTGCAAGCCCATGGTTTTCAGGGAAACTAAAGCATGATTTTTTTTTTTTTCAGGCACAATCATAAGCTATTTTTTTAAACAATTTGATATTAACAAATGGACACCAGCAGCTGAAACATTAACTCATATTATGTATTTCATTTATCTAATGCACCTTTCTTCCTAGCTCAACATAGGTTAAGCAACTGAGGTATAATTTATGAAGAAAACAGAAATGCCTTGGTGGCATTCATACAGCTATGCTGTAATTTTAACACAAGTAGTTTGTACTTGCCAGCTGGATAGCTAGCAGACAGATTTTGGGGGCAGACCACCCAGTGTGGTTAAATAGATAGAGAAAGCAGAGTAATTTACTAATCCTCTTTTACAATTCAGCTGTTTTGTTCCCATGCTTTGGGGCTATAAAATGGAGAAAAAAATCTGGAATGTTTTACAGATTAAATATTTTTAAAATTTAAGTGCTTAAGATGAAATAAACTAGATCTTTCAGCATCTCCTAATGTCTGTGCAGAGCACTGAGATGTACAGTTAGAACATGCACTGCACATGAGAAACTTGGAAATGAAAAAAATCTGTTTTGTCTTTGAGCTGATGGCATTTCCCCCACTGTTTCATTAATATATTAAAAGATTTTTTTCCCCTGATAAAAGAGATTGAAAGTGCTAGTTCTCAAGTTATTACTAGTATAAAGAAAAAACTAGGTCAGTGAAGTTGATCTGATGGTATTGCTTACTGCACTGTTTAAGTTATTTCATTGACTATCATAAGTTGCTTTGGAGTGGGGGATAGATTTGGATTAGCCCTCAGATAAATTATGTCCAAATCCAACTTGCTGAGTTTGCCAAGTTCTTTCTTCATGCTGAAGTTATTACGAAACAATAGTAAAAACAATATTCATGAGCAGCTCTGTACTTGCATATGGGAGTGGAGCATCATAGATTATGATCCCAATTCCCAAGGCAATTTTTGTTTATGTGTGATACAGTTATTGGATAAAATACGAAGATAATGTGGAGCAAAATTCTTTCACTTCCTTTCTTCTTACTGTTGTGCAATCAGAAGTTGCAAAAACTAACAGTTTTCTGTGCTTTCTATTTTTCTCACCCAAAGGGGCATGACCTATTGTTTAAAAAATGTTGAGACTTCTCCAGCAAGAGGCAAAGGTCCCAGCTGTTTATGTGTCATCACCTGGTAATCATGTCATGTGATATATAAAATCTTCCATTTGAGAAGAACAGACTCCATCTTAACACTGCTGGAGAAAATACTTTGAGAATACCTCCCCCATTCTTGCAGTCCAAAAAACACAGAGTTTCCATAAACTGATTAGTTTAGCTTGGCATCTACCTCATGTATACCTAGCCCTCTCAGAACAGTCTCAGTACTGAGCATGCTGGTAGGTGCAGCTTAGAGTTTTTGAGCTAAATAATTCCTCAGAAAGGCAAATCAGCTCAGACTTTTGGTTCCACAATTTTGGACTTAAAAGGCTCTGATTGGTTTTTGACTTGTTTTTGATTCTGGTCAGGCCAACAACTTTCATGTCTGTTCCTGTTTTTTTTTTCTTTGTTTTGATTAGATAGTAGTATGATATTAACATCCGTGAAATATTTATTGACTATGACAAAACCTTTTGGTTGCTGGCTAATTTAGTTATATAAATTCAATATTTTTAAGTTGCATGTAAAACATATGGTAATATGTGAAATTATTTTTTGCCTTTTTTGATCCAGTTATTCTAGTGCACATAAAAGCAGTATTCTGTGTGTGTATGCTAATTTATCAGTAATGTAAGAATAGAGCGAGCTTGGTTCTTTTATAATAGGATGATTTTATATATTCTGTTGCAAATCTTAATGGCCTTTTTATTTTATTATTATTGTTATTAATATTTCCTCTCAAGACACATATCACTGCAAATCCACGTCTAATTTCCTGACCACTTGTAACTGGTATCTTCTGCTATTATGCATTCTATGTTTGTATTCCTACATAATATTCATTTCCATTTTTTCTTCTTCCTTTTGCATTCTCAAGCTGAGTCTTATTTTGCATTTCCTGTCCATTTGACTAATTATTCATAATTCCTGTGATTTTGCTCGCCCCCTCCTTTTCATCAGTCTCTCAGTGTGTCCCCATAAGGCAGACAAGATGTTGTTACTATCATCTAGTTGATTCTCTTCCTTTCAGACCTCCTGTGTCTATATATATATATATATATATAGTCTATGTATGTCTCTATATATCACTATATATTTATATATAAAGAAAATCAACTGTTCTAATCTCATCCACTGACATTTCACTTGGAAAAGTTTAAGTAGGAATGTCTCTTAAACGCAAAAAAATTACCTACTGTACATACCAGTGAGAAAATGGCATGTAGGTATTTTTAATGATTTTTGACCTGATAAAAAGAAGATTATATCCTACTGTTTAGGTGAAGGTAGATTGTTGAGCACTGGGATTAATGTGTTCAATCAAAAGCATCAAAGATGTGTAAGGTTTCTTTCTGTTATAGTGAGAACAAAACTATTATTGAAAAATTGCGAGCAGAATTCAAAAGTAATTTTGTAACACAGAGCTTGTTCCTTATTTAGAACTAATACCTTATTTTAAAATTTGATAATCAGTGGGTAACTCCTTATAACTGTGACAGATAAATGATACCTGTGAATCAATAAAATCACTTCATCCTCCCATTTCTTGTCTAGGAATGAATTTCCTGTGGTGAACGCCAAAGGTGCCTAATTCACTTTACTTTCTTCATTTTTAATACTTTATATATAATGACAGTAGAACTAATCACTGCTTAATGCAGCAACATTAAGCCAGAGCAAAGCCAGATGTTAAGAAACTCCTATATTTTGCTTTGAGCAGCAGGCAGTGATAGCTAGTTAGGTAACTCAAAGTGCATACTCTGTTTGAATTAAAAAATGACTAGGAGTTTAGTCACTCTTATTTCTGAAAGGAAAGATGCAGGCAATACTGGAGTATTGCATGCTAACTTCTCATTCCATCTTCCTCAGTCTGAATTGCTTTTCATTTAGATACGTTGTGTAATCTGTTATCTATCATCTGTGGCTCCTCATTAAAAAAGAGAACAGCTGCCGGCCACATACCAGGGGTTGAATGCATCTGCCTCTCCTTCAAGTACACTGTGGCAGTTGGTAAAAAGTAAAAACGTTTATGTACACTTAGATATACTTATGAACAATAAATACGTTTAAAATCTATCAGTTCAACAGATTTCACTCCTCTATACAGACGTGTACATATCATAAAATGAACTAGTAACAGATGTTGACTTAATGATTTATCGGCAGTCATTGTCATTTAAATAATTCTTTTTTTTTTTTCTTAAGCCAATTCCTTTAGTAAAGGAGGAAAGGATACACTATGAGAAGCCACTGCATGACAAGAGGAGCATGTCACTACTTTGATTACTGAGTACGATATACCTACTTCCCATCAGCTTGTAACAGAAAGAGAGTTAGCAGGGTAAATTTGGAATGAGATAGACAGTAGAGCAGTGCCTTGGTCTCAGACTTTGGCTTCCAGCCACTGTAATAAGACAGGTAATAAATAAGGCCTAGTATGTTGTGTGCATATTGGTTCTACAGACCCTTACACCAACAATTACATTGCTTTAAATAAAACTGCCTATACACATGAGATTATCTTTTGAATAAGTGTTGATAGGATTTGGCTGCAGTAGCATAGAAAGTGTTACATGAACTATTCCACTCTAGGCTTAGATTCAGTGAGGATGTGACCACTGGATAGTAGACAGTGCTATGAGTCACTGTGAACCAACAGACTGTGAATATTAATATTTTGTGGATATTTTTGGCAAAGTCAGAAGGGGGAGCAAAATAGTTGACTGGTCATTTTTAATCTGTCACATGAGAAAATACAAGAATGATTATATTAAACTCATCACTTTTATAAGTTTCAGTTCTGGAGAACATGTAAATGGGGATGTAAACTATGGGGTTTTGCTGCTCTGAATTCAGTTTGAAGATCTGATAGCAGCAAGAGCAAACTTTCATAAATCAAACTACAAGGCTTCTGTCACTTTGAAACCCCTATACAATTTACATATGAAGAGCAGTAGATACAGCATTTGAGCAAAGGAGTGATGAGATA
>JAVCKT010059708.1:3115-16177 GCA_032273925.1 Rhynchotus rufescens
CTGGACACCATTCCTCAATATTTACCTTGAATCTCCAAATGAGCCTCCATCTCCATTTAAGGGATTGTTCATGAAGAAAACTGCGACATTGCATATGATGAGAAGGTCGCATCATGTATCAGTACTGTTAATTTATATAACTTCCAGTAAGATGTCTTAGAAATAAGATACGTTTGTGACAGTGGAAATGTAGTCATTGATGTGATCCTGCTCTATTGTGGTGCTGTACAATCAGTAAGCACAGAAGCTGGAAGTCACAACTCAAATGACCCTTTTAAGCCTTGCTTACCTGTGTCAGCCAGCCTGTTCCATTCATTTGATAGGTCTGGAATTGCTGTTCAGTTAATGAGGCATTTCTTGCTTTGTGGCAGGCAGGGTTCAGTGTACACAGGCTGTCCTGGTATGTGATTAATAACCTTTTCAAACCTCTCTTGGCTACAGGACAGTATGAATGAATGATTCAAAATGTCGACCGGAACAGTGCTCTAGAAACAAAATCAGTGTTTCTTTCAGAATAAACACACTATCAATGTATCTTTGTACGTTTACCTCATAGAAAATCCTTACCAGTGCATGAATGCATCAAATCTAGTCTCTAAACCACATAAACAAAATGTTTTGCAGTGAAGGGTCCTCTACATCCCTCCCCCAAATATAACACCTGGGTCAAGAGTAAAGCAAAGCAAGGACTGAAGATTAAAGCAATTATGATGACTTAAGAAAATTACATGGTGAAGCATATAATTATATCAGGAAGGAATAGCTAGGGAGTTAAAAAGAGGTCTATTGGAGAAAGGTGTGCTTCTAGCTATATGTCCCACACTCAATATGTGACTTTGGATTTGCTCAAAGCTATGCAGAGGAAAGCTTTTCTTCTGGACTATGTTGACTAAGACCTATTTGTTTGGACTCTTAAGATTTTCATAGCATGAGGTGGACTGAATTCTCTAAAAACAATCCATAATCTGTGAATCAGCCTCCACAGAGAATAAAATTATAACCCTGTGACAGACTTCTGGGAATGAAGCTGCCTGCTTGATTAACTGCATATGCTTAATGTAATCTAAATTAGACCTTGTAAAAATGCAAGTCTTGAAGACTGGGGATTGCTTCATTGCTCCTCTTATCTTACCACAAATTCACTTATGAAATGTAATGTCTTTAAGATCATGGCACACAAATGCTGCTGAAACCTATGGAAGGAGGGAACAGGCCTGCTTTATAGTATATTTAGGAGGCATATTGGTCTGCCAACCCACAACCTGTCACAGCACAAAAGCCAGGAAATGCTTCATTTGGGCCATTTGATCTGAAGCTTTAATTTTTGGTGAGAAAAAAAAAACCCAGCAGCTGTAAAAATTTAAAAAGGGGTGATTTACTGACCTAGGCAGCCTGCAAACTGGGTGGGCAGGGTGCAGAGGAGATGGCTGCCTCATGGCTTCTGCCTGCATAGAATTTAGCCCTGTATTTCTCCACCAGTTTATGTTATTTAAGAGCATGTGCTGTGCCTTTTGCAGGCACTGCTGCATTGGCTATCCTTGATTCTAGCCTGTGTTTAAAAAAAAAAAAAAAAAAAGCTAGATATTTTTCTGCTAATCTTTCATTTTGCCTCAAAGTTACTCAAGAATATTTTTCAATTATAGAGAACAGTTAAAAAAATCTTTCTGAACAGCTAGATGTATTTATTTCTGAGTTTCCCCTTACTACAACAGAAAAAGTAAAGCAAAAGAAACAAGTAAGTTTCCTCTTACTACAAAAGAAAAAGAAAAAGCACTGCCTCGGTGTTGCAATGAGGCCACATGCTAGCAGCGTTGCAATAATTCTGTGCAAAATAGGCTGGGTTGTGGTCTGTGGAGGACCTGTAAAGCTTTAGAAAGCAGCCTGCCCGTGCTCGTGGGGCACTGGAATGTGCAAAGGCTGCCGAGTGAGATGCCTCTGGGAGGCGATGGTCGGCAGGGCCGAGTTACTTGCTCAGGGGAGTGATTCCTCTGAAGATTCTTTGCATGGGGCAGAAAGATGAGCTGGGATCTAATGTGGCTTCAGACTGCCAAGTGCTTGGCTAGCCCAAATTATTTTTTTCTCCAGCTGGAGAGGTCACAAATGTAGCACAGCTGACTGGTGCCTGGGAATAGAAAAGAACAGGTTTTAAATATTCCTTTGGGAGCCTCATGGGTTCTTAAATGCAGCCACCAAAACGCAGGGTAGATTGAAGTCCACAAGGCCCATTTAATTTAATTATAAATTTAATGATATCTTCTCCTGTCTCAGGATATGCTTCTCATTAGTAACTTCCTTCTCATTAATTGGGATTAAATGTCAATCAAAGCACCTGAGTGCAAAAGACACAGCTGGAAGCAAACAAGAAATGTGAGTAAGGACTGTTGCCTTTCCTCATTTTCAGTTCTAACAAAACCCACAATTTCTTCATTTTTTTCCCCCATGAAGTATTTCCCCAATGCAGTAAACCAGGTTTACACGATTTTGTAAAAATGGAATCTGTGCAAATCCAATGATTCTTCAGTGGTTTTGGCAGATGGTAACTTCAGGCTGGTGGGAACCTCAGCATTTGCAACACAAATTCCCAACTGGTAAACTACTTAAAGCTGCTCTTAGTGGGTAAAAAACCTTTTGCTAAAAGTCTGTAAAGCAAGCATAGACATATGGTAAGCTTTGACATACGCATGACTTGTGACTATTTATAGAAGCATATCAGGGAAACCAGCAGACTAATGTCCAAGCAGGTGAATATGGTGTATAATTTTGTGCTGAGTGGCTTACCCTAAGACTGTTTCCAATGTCAGTTGCAATGCATAGCAACAGCCCTGGGCTCTTTCCTGTATTTCCTGATATTGTTAGGGAAGGAGACACTGACACACGCAGTCATATGGGTTCCATTAATAAAAGCATCACTTACATGTGGCTGAGGACACCTGGGAGGTTTGACTCTGTTGTCCCTGAAGCAGATAGTGGGGTGCAATTTGTCAGGCATCTCATTAAGGAACTTGTTTGTTTGCTGGTCTCTTCTCATTCTGCTTTGGGCTGGAAGAGTACTCTGCCACTGAGGCAAATGCTGGTGGCTTTACAAAGAGCAGTCAAGGTAGGTTTCTGCAGGAGCTCTGACACAGTTGCTGGGCTGTTCAGCAGCAACACGTTGCTGAGGCTCAGTCCTGCCCTATTCCCTCTCCCCATCCCTAGAAGCCTGGAGCCTTTAGTATGAGCTTGGATTTGCATTTTACCAAAACATGCTAAATCCACAGTGGACAGTACAAATACCTTCTGTACAGCCTGGGGCCTTCGATAATACTGGATTTTGCTCACAGAACAGTCTTTGAGGAAATAAAGTGCTTGATCACTGGCCTGTTGTACTGGTGGAGATGAGTACAGTCAGACTGAAGGTAAAACATGATATTGACAGTGTTGAACATATCAAATTCTACAGTAATTAGTTACCTTCTTACACAAACATTTTGACATTTTAGCAGGCCATCAATCCTACTAAAATATACTAATTAAGTGCATCCAGATAAACCAGGTGTGATACCAGAAATTCAGTATCTTGTACAAACAGAGCCTATAGCTCGTAAAGCCCCTCCTGCACAAACTTTTAGATGTGAGATGCCCATTTAGACAAAGCGACTCCCTGGAGCTTTAGCACAGCTGGAGCTGCAGAACACTTCCTGTTTGGCAAAGATAAACATCTTCTCTGCCATGCACAGTTATCCTAATGGAGGAACAAATAAATGGCCAAAACGTCAGCAACTTGTTCTGCTGCTTCTTCCACTAGCAGTGATTTGAATCTCTAGACTTGGAACAGGGTAAACAAGTGCTACTGTGTAGCTGTTTCCATACAGAACTAACAGCTTCCTACTAATATTTAAAAATAACTACACATACCTAGATCTGTCTTCTGAAGCAGTTATCACTGCTGTGATGTGACTTGTACGCTGTGACTTGTAATATGTGTCACTGCTTACTACCACAGTGCAGGACTACTCCAAACCAGGAAACTCAGTAGTTCCTGTAAAGCTTTTGTGACAGTTGTTAAAAGTAGGTGTAGGAATTGGGAAGAATGTGAAAAGCTCTGAAATCAGGAGCTCTTGCCTTTTGTTTTACTCAAAGGGAAGGTGACAGTCAAGAAAAAATTATTACTGTAAGTCAAAATGCAATTAAACACTTGTAAAGAGAAATCAAACTGCTACTTGAAATTACACAAAAAGCCATATTTCAACTATATAAAACCTCAGGCAGATCTCATAACATGCACTGATCCCTCATAGGGCTAAATGTTGCAAATAGAGTAACAAGGGTCATGGCAGAGGTTTGAAAATCCTGAGCCATAAAATATTCAAAGCAGTCTCTCAGAATGTGCTTATGTAATAAATGCCCTCTACAAGTTGCAATTGAATAAAGAGATAGTTATAACAAATATTTCAGTATTTTCTTTAAAAGAATTTCAGCCTCTCTCTAAAGGCTCTTGTAGTTTGCTTTTATGTAAAACTCTCACAGAATGGTAAATAGAAAGTTTCTGGGATTATTAGTGAGATGCACGCTGGGATTTTACTGCAAGTGCCTTTGCCGTTTTCTTCACCTTGCTTTTCCACATAAGCAGGTGACTGCAATGAAAGTTAAAATATAACAGATAAGTGTTTTTAAATGTGCTGTTTAAAATATGCACAAATCACTTTTCCTAAATGTTACTTCTGATTGATTTTTTTCTTATATTTTATCTAACAAAGTGGCTCATGTTATCCTAGTATTTCTTATTCTTCTATTAGTGTTCTGGTCCTTGAAATTGTACAGAGGGGCTGTGTATACACTTGTAAGTAAAAACAATTTTTCCTATTCTGAAATGGTTAGCCTTTAAAAACTTCTGAATGAACTTAGAGAAGCTGTTGGTCTGTTAACTTTAAAGGTAAAATAATGACTTGTCAGATGCAGTGCACTTGAAGACACTTCTATGTTTTTAGTCAATTAGCCATTTTGCTATTAATGAGCTTAATACAAACTGTGTAAGTGGCAACTTTGGTATTTTCCCTGCTCCTTTAGAAATAAAGGAAATTTTCCCTTGTTTTTTGCAGAATGGTTAATAAGTAGTTGAATTTGAGTTGAATGTTTGGTTCTTTCAGCCTGACAATCTGAAATCATTTCTGCTTCTTTCTAATGCAAAATATAGGCAAAGTGATGAATCTGAGTGAGCCTGTAGCAATTCTGCTCTTTCTGGTCCGCTCTTACCTTTCTAATGTCCTAGGGGTGTCCTGCAAGTCTCACAGATGAAATCAGGTTGCGTTGCGAGGGCTTCCATCCTGTGTTGCTGGTCTGTATGTCAGATGTGGTGGTGCTTGACCTGCAGCAGAAAGGCAGCGCTGTGAGTAGGGGGCTCCCAGACGGGGTGAGGCTCAGGTGAGCGCGGCTCAGGTGAGCGCCGCTCAGGTGAGCGCAGCTCAGCAGCCTGCAGGTAGCTCTGCACGGTGGTGCCTGCATCGCCTCCCACTCGGCTCTTAAAGCGGCACATTCCTTTTCAAAGGAGGAACGAAGCCGTCCTGCCTGAGCACTAACACTCAGGGCTGGTTTGACATCTCTAAAGCAGCAGTTGGTGTTCACACATGCCCAAAAACTGCTTGAGGAGAAAGTCACTTTTAAGTGATAAATGATGGACTCTTTTTTTTTTTTCCCCTTAGGAAACCACTTTGGCTTTCTCTATAAATCATATTTACACAAAAGTCTGATTAGCAAGTGCAGCCTTTGGAGTATGAAGGTTGATACCCTAAAGATTACTCCAGATGCATGAATTCACATGCCCAATCCTCCTTTATTTTGGTCCCACATGCTTGTTTCCTTCAAAACCAAGCTTATTTAAATCTTTTAAAAATCATGGGTACGGTCAAGCTACTGAAATACCTACTACACTGAGTAGAAAGCATCAATCCCAGAGAAACCTCTTCAGGGGCTCTTTGAAAGCAGCTGTAGTGACAGTAGGTTTGTTCACAGAGGTGGCACTTGTCTAAGAACAAGGAAAGATGGGCTGCCAAAGTGCAGCCGGGGTAAGGAGCAGTTTGAGGACACTGACATCTCTACCATTGCCTCCTTGCTATTAAGATGATATATATATATGTTTGAGGGGGGGCTCCATTTGCACCTACTCTAACAGATGTTACCTTTTTGAAATCTTCAAGGGCTCAAGGTCAGCTAATTAGCAATTAAAACAAACAAACAAAAAAACTCTTACCAACTGCACAAAACAGCTAGCATTTTTTTTTTACAAGAAATAATGATCAGTAAGAATCACTTTCTGGGTATAATGTACTTATGTATTTTCAAAATAAAATATTCTGACAGTGATTTATCTTTGGGGGAAATATTTTCCTCCATTGTACAAGGAGAGAAGGGTAAATGAGAATGATCTGACCCCCAAACTGACATGCAACTTTTCATTTCACTGCTAATATTACCTGAGCTTGCCAGATACATGTTCCTTTTCCCCCCAAGTTTCTTGGTACGAAACCTGCTTACCTTGTTTTCCTGAAAGCTGTTAAGATGAGTGAGATTTTAAAGCTCCCAGGGCTGGTGGTGGAGGTGGTGTTACCATGACCTTTGTAGAAGTGGTGCTCTTAATTGCCTGAAACTTGAACAACAAGTGGCACTGTTTAGATTGTCAGCAAGCTGGGTGGGTGCGAGCAGCGGTGCAAGCACTGCTATGCACAAGGTTAACTGAGTGGCAGTCAGGGCAGGTATAAGAAGCCTCCAGGTTTAGGATACAGACCGGATCTGCCATTTGAGATAAGTTCATAAACATTCCAGAAAATAAGAGGTAACCATAGATGATAGAGTTGTCTGGATGAATCCTTTCTTTGCAAGGCAGACAATACTCTACTGCCCTCCCACTCAGATTTAGGAAAACTGGAGCCCAAACCCCAACTTCTGCTTTTTGGGGGAGGAGAACCCAGACTGCTGATTCAGACCTACCAGATCTCTGGAGACATGAACTCCTGGCAAGGAAAGAGTGACTTCTACTCCAGCTTTTTGATCCTCATTGAGGTTGACGTGTCCTTGGTGCAACGTGACAGGGGTAGCATCCAGCTCTATCTAGCTGTGGAGTTGCACATCTAGTCCTTCACTCCTTGCTGCAGAGGCCCTGGAGGGAAGTGTCTGAGCGCTGGGGAGCGGGTGGCATTGTGGCAGCCCATGTTCATCTGCTCTACACCAAAGACAGCAACGTCATTTAATCTATTGAAAACTAACTCAAATTTTGCTGCGGCTCTAAATGCCTGTAGATAAGCAGGGAGATGATCTGGCACCAAACCCTAAGACCCTGAAACAGATGGCATAAAATTAAAAACTTACCATTGCTTTAAATGCTTGGAGGCTTCAATGCTGATGTTGATCATTATGAACTTTTCAAAGTTGACTGGAACATGATGAGTGGAAATCTACTGTACGAGGTGACACCTGGGTTCCTGTTTCCTCGTGCTCAGTGGCAGGGCTTGTTTCACAACAGGAGTCATGCAAGGCTGAGGCCATGGGCGGGGGAGCTGATGAATTTACATGGATCCTGGTACGCTCTAAAACATTTGCAAATAAGTCAGAAGACAGTTTGAAAGTAGAAGTCCCCATGGACTTTTGATTCCCGTTTCACTTCTATGCACCTGTTTCAAACTGGGCTAACATAAACACAACAGTATACATATACCTTGTCTGATAAAAGATTTAGCAGTGGTTCATATTCTGGCTAGGTTGTCCCAAAATACAACATTAGTTGGCAGCTTGTTAGCTCCTTACGTGCCCAACAGATCCATGGGCTCAACGGGGGATTTAGCTTATAATTTCTTCCTATAGTTAGGATATCTTTCTAGATTCATGAACAGGGGAACACAATCCTGTTAAATATTGCATGATAAGGAACTGAATATTGCTAGAGTGAATGCATTGGGCAACACGTGGGTGTGGGCAGCCTCCAGACCCCCATACTGTTCAAACAAAAATGTCTTGATTTGACATTCATCCTGATGCACTGATCATCTGCATTAAATACTTCTAAGATAAGTTGTTTAATTTGCTCAAAACAGCAGCAAGAATAGTTCACAGGCTGTGACATCAAGCAGAGGGGCTGAACTTGAGCCAGGAAGACCTATGCCTTGTCACAGAACAAGTGGTGAGCAGGTGTACTCAAAATACCCTTCCACTCATTGAATTTCAGGCAGCTGAGGAATGTAGCTGCTCTGTATTTAGAGCAATGTGCATGGCTGAGGCTGGAAGCATCTTCCTCCAAGCAGGCCTCTTGATCTCCTAATGTAGAGTCAGGAATGGGATTAGGAGTTGCCAGAGGTGCTTGACTCAGGTAGCTCCTGATTGCTGCTTTGCAGGTGTGAGAGGGACAAAGAGCTGCTGGGTCTGAAGTTTTCCCATAGCAAATGTAAGGGTGCTTACATAGCCCTTGTGCTTATACCTTTGCCCACACTAGCAGCACTTCTTGCTTGTGGTGCAGGTGAAAAGAGCCAGAAAAAGGCAGGTGAGCAACAGCAGTGCTGTATGCAAGAGTAGCAGTATGTGTTGGTTTGGCGAGAGAAGTTTAGGAAAAGGGATTAAAATACACTCATTTTTGAGGCTTACTGATAAAGGGTGTGTGTGTGTGTGAGAGAGAAAATTCACCTTTTTTCCATTTACTGTAATAAGTCAATGATAAAGAGTGTGAGCAATGGGGACCCAGCACCTCTGTACACACCATGTGAGATTTGTCTGCTGTACCCGTACCTGAACAGGGACAGTGCTCTCCAGCAACCCAACAGGCCCAGGAGGAGCAGTCAAGAACAAACTCACTCACAAATGGACACTGCTTTGGTAACCAGTAATCTCCTTTTTGGGGTTGGCGCTGTTTAAAAGCCGAGTCTGGACAGCCAGGAGTGACTTTTATTTTTCATGCTGCATTATGAGTGTTTGCTGACTACCAAGAAGGCAGAGAGGAGGGCCAGAACAGAACAGGAGGGGGAGGCCCTAGAACTGGCACACAACAAGGCGATTCTGGTTGCACTTCTTGTCATTCCACGTGCCATCCGTGTACATCTCCACACACTCCTCTTCCCCTTTGCCAGAAGGTTCCTTTGCGTGCCAGTGTGTGTAATCCAGCTCTGCCCCGCCGAGGGAGCGGAACTTGCCTGGAATTAGGGTCTCCTTTATGCCCAGGTAGGCGTAGGTGTTATAGCGCTGCACCAAGCGCAGCACGGCAGCGTTCTCGCCCTCGCTCCTCGGCGTGGCCATGGTCCCCCCAGCCTGGCTGCATTCGTGCACTGCACTGTAGAAGTCGGCTTTTTTCCCATTGGTAGCAAATATTTTTCCTCCAGAGGCGGTTATCTTCTCTTCCAAACGGAGGGCTACAAGATCAAGAAAAAGAGGATGATCTCTTATGGATTGTTCTTGTAGTCATTTTGCTAGCAATACTGTCTGTATTCTTCCATAACTTCAGATTTTACCTATGAAAAAGGAAAGGAGAGGAAAACTTCAAAACTTGAAAAGATTTAAAAAAAAAAAGAAATCTGAAAAGATGAAGATGGGGGGAAAAGGATGAAATACTTATGGACAATGAAATAGGAGAACCGAGAGGATGGAGAGGAGGGAGATAAGGATAAGAGTATGTCAATACTTCAGGGAGTAGATCCTTAGATATGATCCTGTTGGGATTATTAGAGTATTAGGGTATCTTTAGCATTTGGTCTATATGTGACTACTAGGAGCATGGGATGACAACGGAGCACTTTCACAGAGGCAAGAATTTTAGTCTGATAAATGTTTCTGACTTGCATGCATGTTTCACTGCTCTTACCTAGGCATCTGGCACTAGTTAAGGAAAAAATTCTCACCTTCCTCCTACCGTTTTTAAGTCATCAGTCACCTCTTCACTGAGGAATAGAAGATAAAAGGAGTGAAACAAAAACTCAGAAAATGCTGCTATTTTCTAAGAAGCTTCCCCCCTCCATACATTTTGTATATGTTCACCAATCCTGTTATAGCTGAAAGAAAAGGCAGATAAATTACCTCCTTCAAGTCTGGAAATGCGATGGTCTAATTGGAGGATGACATCCTCCTTTTCATTATCAGCAAGCGATGACGAATCTGAAAACAGATACAACTATTATACATCTCGTTTAACTTTTCTGGGACTTCAAGATAAAGTAGAGATAGCTATGTGAAATTAATATGAACTTTTAAAATATTTTGTTTTCTCTTCTAGCTTAATTATCTGCTTTAACAAGGCATTGTTAAAATTTGGAAAAGTAGGAAATAAATTTTTGGTATCAGGTAGAACCCATGACAAATTACACAACATGACATTTGGTTCATGAAACAAAAATGGAGTACAACATTACATCTAAATAAAAATAGAGATAGCTGCAAATACCTGGCAGGAAAACTTCATCTAACTCAGCTTCAGACAAGTGTGTGAAATCGGGCCCAGAAGGAATTGCCACAGGGTTATCTTGAACATAGCATGTGAGCAAAAAAGCCAGGCCAAACATCTTGTGGAACAACTGTGGTGGCAGCATTATTTGAAGCCAAATGAAAAACAAATTTTTATTTTCGAGTGTAGATTCCTGTGTTTAAAAAAAAAAAAAAAAAAAAAAAAAAGCTTCAGAATTTTGCTCTTCAATTTGAAGTTTTCTTTAACCACAAGCTTCACCTTTGGTGAAACGGATGTCACACTGATATAGCTATAAAGTTATGTTATTTACATCAAAGAATTCAAATATTTTTTTCAGGAAAAGCAGTCTCTATTAACTTAGACTCCTCTTACACTGAAGAGAAGAAAAAAACCACCCCTTACAAAAACTTTTTTTTCTACAGTCAGTACTACTATTTTCCCTTGTAAAAATGCTAGTTGTTTTGTTAATTTTAAAGAGGAGCAATAGATATGTCTGCTTTAGTGAGAAAAGCTGTGTTAACATAAAATGGAACACATTGTCTTGTTTTGAGAGGAACAATTATTAAGGCTTATTATTTCATTACAATAAAAATCTTTTAAAATATCCACATCTCAAGGGATATCCTCCATAAATAAATGTATTCCTGAAGAAAAATGTTAAAAGACAATAAAAAGTTCTGAAATGGAAAGGTGTTTGATAGAGTTTAAGTAGTCAGCATGATTTAAACTACAGCCTATTTAAATATATTCAACTTACCTAGCAGCTCCAACATGAAATAAGAAAGGTTTATTGCATGGTCTAATATATAAGGCCTGTAACTGGAGATTTATTTTGTTATCTGCGAGCGCCTGTAATGTGAATTTGCATATGAATAGAAATGTCAAGGACTTTAACTTGTGTGATAAGGATTTGTTTTCTTCAAGAAGTAAACATACTTAAAATGTGAGGAAAATATTCGAGTACTTTTTTGTTCTTAAGAAATGCTTTCATATTAAAAAGAGTAAAACAAAGTTATTTGTCAAGACTTGTTTGAAAACTTTACTGTTCCTACATAATCCCCTTGCAAATGTTACTGAAGACGATCAAAAATAGAGTTCAGGGAATATAACGTGCACCAGCAACATCTCTGTACTACTCTCTTGTTAGAGGCTGAGGGACAAGTACTGAAAGCTTGTGCCTGAACAGAAGCTCACGACAACAGAAACCAAGCCTAAAGGCTGCGGAGCATCTGTGGCCTTGGGAGAAGTAAGAGCCCCCTAAGCCCATACTTAAATAAGCTGCCAAATTCTCCTAGGTGAGCTGGGATCACCTCCACAGACACAGCAGACCTGTACCCTGCCCATCCAGGCTTCCCGTGCTCCCATGCAAGGATTCCCGGAGCAGGTTAGTGCACGCTCTGCAGAGGGCACCCAGCCCATGAAAAATAAATACCCAGCACCCAGTTATTTGTACCTGGTAGGAGAGGGCCAACTTAAATTTGTATGAGCAACTTTTGTTTAAAGTTTCCTCTAAATTTCAGGTTTCCTAACTTCTGAGTGTTTGACCTAATGCGCTTAACGTTCTTTTGGCTTATGTTTTTCCAATTGTTTTCTGAAAAACAAATGGAGAATAGGAGGACATGCTGTTACCTGGGGACCATATGAGCTCTGGTAAAGGTCAACTGCAGAACTTGGACCTTTGCTGCTATGGTCAGGAGAACTTGAGCACTTGAAGTTCTGGGAGGAGGTGCAGCTTGTGCAGGGTGAGAGAGGATGTGGTACAGCCTCTGTTAATAGACCTCATGTGTACTGAATGATGGCTCAGAAAGGCTGGTCATGTTTTCTGGTGCAAGAGACCCCTGAGAAGAGTCATTGTTGATTTTGTATGTTTAAAGTTTCAGTTCTTTATCAGTGTATTGATAAGAAATAGTAAGCAGAAAGAGATACTTCTACTTATTCATATTTCTATCGCTTGTTTATGATCAATAGCTTGATATTAATATTATCTATAAGAACAATTAGTATAAACCATTTGCAGATCTGACTTTGAGCAGTATGCCACAGAAGCTTAGCAAGACTCAGGGATACTTCAAAAAAGTGACATAAGACAGAATTCTTGAGGATTTAAACAACTTTTTCCCATACTTCTCCATCTCTCGCTGAGCAGTTGGATAATTAAATTAATTAAAAGGCTAGTGAAACAAATTATGGAGATTCTGAGATTAGGTTAAGTATTACACAAGGTAGTGAGGAAAATATAAAACATACAGAGGACAAGCTTCAGTCAGCAGTACTTGCCTATCTGCCTACAATGCTAGAATTTAATGTCGGTTTTTGGAATCTAGATGGTTTCTTCTATAAGCATGTGTATTGGTTTTCGTTCTGCACATTTAATCTCCAGAAATCTCATTGTTTTCCTTCATAGTGCTAGTCCTACCTCGGATAACCCTACAGAGTCTTCCCCTAGTCTCTCAGATTGTAATTAAATAGTCCAGACTCCATTTATATTTGCTGTTTACACTGTTTCTATGCTGTTCTGCTGTTGCCATTTCCATTCTATCCCTCTACAGAGCCTTGTCCTTTCTGCAATCCTTTTTTTTTTTTTTTTTTATTGTTATCTCATGTATTATTATAAACTATTTTAAAACCAAGCCAATCAGATACTTTATGAT
>JAVCKT010059728.1:1079-16175 GCA_032273925.1 Rhynchotus rufescens
GACCATACAGTTGTTTTAGTCATTGCCTTTTGGCAGTTCAATGACATACGTAATATGACTACACAGCCAAGTTAGAATATGTCCTTTTGCAAATTACAATTTTACAGTCATCTTCCAAACTGCCAAGAGAAAATCTAAAATGAAGAATGCCTCTTCTGATGTTCCTCTTATCTAGTGTAAATCTATGCAATAAATAATATTTATGCAATATTTATTTATTTTTAAAATTATGCAATAAATAATATTTACACTATCCTGCCTTGGATTTCAGCAATTGAATCTCTGGCAACTTGCACTAAACTTCTGATATCATTGTGAATATATCTGCCATTATGTATGTATTAGTTGGCTTCTGGATCCTGAAGGTTGCAGAGTAGTGTCATGTTTAACCCCATACTTCATGTTTGGCTTGAATGCTAAGCTGGTGAACACAATTTTAGATAAGTATAGCAACAATTTCAGAAGGTTAAATCTGTCAAAAAAAAAAAAAAAAAAAAAGGAAAGCAGCTTACTTTGCAAGCTCCCATTAACTGCCAAAATAATTCTTAAACCCCAGGAAGCATTTCCAAAGTGACAAGTTTTATAGATTTTGCTTTATTTCCCAAATGTTTAAAGCATCCCTCCTCCTACTCCTAAGAAATGTATCAAAAACTTAGGGCTCTTCTGATCAATTTTGACTCCAGTATTCAATCAAGTGCAAACCAAAAATACTATGAGGTGCTGGTCCTTCACACAGGACTGAAGCAAGTTATCTGACTTTCAAAAACCGCTTTAGATCTTAGCACTCTCGGAGCATAGAGTTAGCTTGTTGCAATAAATGGGGAAGAGAAGTCCTACGCAGTGAAACTGAGAAGAAAGTGAAGTAATATAGAGTAATATGAGTAGAGGAGACTGGAAACTAAAGGTGCAATATATTTAGAAATTTTTTATGTGTGTTTTTAGGTCCCATCTCTCCTACTTGCTTCAGAAAAAAAAAAGTCTTATACTGTATCAGGATAGGGGAGATATACAGAGAAAAGGGTTCTTGTCCTGTGTTTCTGTCTCTCCATCAAAAAATTAAAAAAAAAAAAAATTAAAAGAAACCAATCAAACAAACAAAAAAGATGTTGCAGTTATGTAGACTGATATATTTGGATTACCATTACCCATATAAAGTCATTTGTAACATTTTAGGGCCCCATAACAAGGATTTACCAGGAGCAATTTATCTTGGCCTGCCTGGAGCTTTGTTTTCACATTTTTAGCTGCAAAAACAATTTTCAAGCAACCAGAGGATGGATTACTATTGCCTAATCCTTTTCAGTTTTGCTTAGCTTTTTGAGACTTTGTGAGAGAGTACATTTTTATAGTACTTTTGATATAGTTCTGGAACTAACAGAGAGTGGAACAGTGTTATTCTGTACAGTGACAGCTCTGTTTGACCCTAGAATAATGATGTGCAGGTAGTGCATTCAGAGAACTACAGAGGCTTCAAAAGTAGAGGTACTGGCTGCAACCAGAATCTCCAGTACTATAAATGACTCACTAGTGTTTAACTTTTTGTTAAAGGTAAATAGTCTTGGGTGCTGGGTAAGACAGTTTTACGAATGCCAAAGAGAAAGTGAACAAATATGCAACACCTCTTGCATACTTGTTGCATAGTACTCTATATGCACTATACATTTTACTATAGTAAAGCCAGGTACCAGTATAGTAAAGTTCAGATAAAACTGCAGACCAGTGGAGAAGCTACTAAGTGTAATAATGCATATTTGAAAATGTAAAAGTTGCATCAAGAGAACCATGAGATGAGGAATAAGAAACCATCACTATAATGTTCCTCCTAACAAAGATCTCCAAAAGCTGATGACTGACCAGAACAGAAATAGGAAAATGGCTGCTCATCAAGGGGTTTGTTTATGTAGTTCAAGCTACATTATACATGAGATGTATTAATCAGTTAATTTGAAGAGTATCTTTATGACTAAACTAATGATGATTCTTTGATTAGCACATCCAGATGTAATTAGACTAATAATACATTCCTGGATTTGCATAATTTGCATATTTTAGCCCACCTGAATTGCACAGAGTATAAGAATGTACATGTACAAAAAAAAAAAAGAAAGAAAAAAAAGAGAGAAATGTTTCCTAGTGGAAAGGCAATAAACTCGAGAGAATCTCAGTAGCTATTTTTTCAGATATATGAAATATTAATGAGATTACAGGAAATAATATGCAGGTAATTGAAAAGAAAAAAATAGAATATGAGAGTCTTTACTTATTGAGTATAAGAGTAAATTCAAGCACACTTAAACATGATTTTGGACACAAGTGTTAAATAACTGTTAGAATGATATCCAAGGTAAGTTTGGCCTTTTCCACCTAGTACTCGAAGAATTTTCAGGAAAAGCTTAATAGTAGTAAGAAAATCATAGACTTTTCCTACTAGCCCGTTTGCATGTTGAATCTAATTTTGAAGACTTGACAGTTTGTCAGTGTAGACAAGGACTATTTGTGATATTTAGCCTAAACATGTAGGCCGGTCTCTCAGCATGCTAAATTTACTGTTATACAAATAGCCTAATTTCATACTCAAATTCTCAAAGAAATTCCTTTCCTTAGCAAATTTAGTCGTTCTGGAAATCTAGATACCCTCTGTATGGATTGGTGAGATGGTACCAATCTATGCTGGAGGAACATCATATGAAAAAAAAAAAAAAGAAAAACTCTCAGATGCATATTCTAACAGTGGAGACATCTACAGCAGCATTAATTATTCCAAGCATTCGTTAGAGTTAATGAAAAGAAATTGATACTTTTAGGGTGTTATTTTTATTCTAAAATGTATATTCAAAGAAGGTTGATTAAATCTCAGTCCAGCAGACTTTTGCAGCTGCAAAGGGCAAAGTGGACAAAGGGTCAAGGGACAAGTAGCATTTTACAGATGCAGTGCCATCAGATACTAACATTCTTTATAGATTTTAATAAATGTGCCATCAGATAATAAGTAAATGCACACACACAGTGAGGTGAGGTAGAAAGTTACAATATCTCAAACAAAAACACACGGATAGATTCAGATGAGGGACCATCACAATTTCCCATCAGAGGGACCATCCTGTTTCCAAGAGTAGTCATAGGTGGGAGCACAGGAAAGAGAACAAGGCAAAAATCTAATATTTTGAAATATTCTAGCCTTCATGTAGCTTTAGCACAGGACATTTGCACAGAAACACTACCTACTCTGTCAGTAAGAATGAGTAACCATCACTTTCATTTATTCTAGTTCATTTTATATTTTGTCACTAATGGTAGCTTCTGACTTCTTTTGCTGGTACTCAGGTTTTCAAAACTACTGCTTACTATGGCAAGAAAGGAGTCATCTTCATGTAAAGACAGGCATTTTGAGACCATAACCATAGTTATTTCAGAGCTGCTCATTTGAAAAGACTGCCAAAAATGACTGATTAGGACACTGAGGAAAATAATCGAGCATGTAAGGGCAAAAATGTGTGCGTGTACATGTAATAAGGTGTTATAATTCCAGGGGAAGGCTGTTTGTCATATTATGTGTCAGTTTGCATGTTTTTTTTTTTTTTTTCAGTAAAGTGACAGTTATGTAAGGACAAAGTTTTTATAAAATAAGATTTTATACCTGCACTAGCAGCCTCCTTCAAGTACAAAATGAACTAGTAAAAGTATATCATCTGGTAGATTTCTGTAACATTTTCATATGTATCTTAATAAATCTAATTTCTGTATTTCACTTTAAAAGCTGTTGATGTTTTGGAGCTGATAAAAGTTGAGAAAAATGTGATTGGAGGAGATGAAGAGGGAAGAGTAGAAGAGAGGAAAGCTGGCAGCTGGCCTAACACTCCATTTAGAAAAGAGAAAAAGCAACAAAATGTCTTGCATTGCTAATTTATGGATAACTCTAAGGAAAAATTTAGGTTCATAATTGCTGCTTTATGGTACCTATGTCAAACGCTCAGCCATAGCTTAGCATCTAAAATTCAGCTGTCGTCTGACCTTGGAAGTTCCTGTATTTCTGCCAGCACACTCTCCCAGTGTCTGTATTACTTAGGGCATGGGCCATACTATATAAAATTTGATGAGATTATCTTATCGTTGAAGTAATTCAAATATTCCATCTCAAACTACATCCCAAAGCTTTGTTCATCACACCTGCAGCATCACAACTGGAATATTACACTGGAATGTCCACCAAACTAAGATTCACATAAAAAATCTGAACAAGCTGTGTGAATGTACTAGAATGTGACCAGAACATATTTATCCCTTCCTAGTGTGTAGTTCAATTTTGACTAAATATTTGTAAAAAATCTTCACAATGAAATCTACTGAACTGTGGAAATTGCTTTGTTAAGTGAATGTCCTCCTCTTCTCCGTACATTGAAATGAGTGTTTTGGAGATATACTGTATGAACAATTCTACTGCAGAAAGACATTCAACCTTTGTGATTCCTGCTCTGTAATGTTGAAATAACATTGAATCTCTCATAGTTTGAATGTAGCATTAATCTTTTATTTTTTATTCTTCTTTGAAATTGCACATTATATTTAACAGAATTGCCCCCTTTCACCTTTATATTTTGATATTCTATGTAGGACTTTCATATTCTTCTGTGTGTTGTCAGTCAAAATATGTCTGTTGTCTAAATCAGTCTAAATGTAAAATATAAGAAATAAATATAGAATATAAGAATAAATATATTTATTATATTTATTTGATTTATATTGATTTATTTATTTGATTTATATTAATTTATTATTTTATTCAGTTGAAAACTCCCTCATATTTATTCAGTAGCAGCCTGAAAATTACTCTTCCTGATACAGGCCAGGATCCCTTTGGCCTGCTTAACCACGAGGGCATTTCTGCCTCATAGTTAACATGGTGTCAACCAGGAGTCCCAGGTCCCTCTCCCTGGAGCTGCTTTCCAGCAGGTGAACTCCTATTCTGTACTGGTGCCTGGGGTTATTCCTCCCCGGATGCAGGACCCTGCACTTGTCCATGTTCAACCTCATGAGGTTCCTCTCTGTTCAACTCCCCAACCTGTTCAAGTCCCTCTAAATGACAGCACAGCCCTCTGGAGTGTTGGCCATACCACCCAGTTTGGTATCATCTGCAAACTTGCTCACTCAGTGTGCACTCTGTCTCCTAGACCAAGTCATTGATGATTAAGTTGAACAGTACTGAGCCCAGTACTTACCCCTGCAGGACACCGCTGGCCACAGACCTCCAAATGGACCCGACCTCATTTATCATGACCCTCTGGAGCTCTCAATCCACCTCACTGTGCACTCATCTAACTCACACTTCCAGAGCTTCCCCATGAGGACATTGTGGGAGACAGTGTCAAAAGCATTGCTGAAGTCGAGTTGGACAACATCCACGTCTTCCCATTGTTCATACAGCAAGTCATCCCATTGTAGAAGGCTATCAGAATGATGGAAGAAACGAGCATAGTTCCTCAGGAGAGAGCTCAGAAACTCACAACAAGAACAAACCCAAACAAATGCAAAAAAGAACACATCTTAAAAACTCTCAGATATCTGAATCACAGATCATATACATAGTAGTTGTTTGGCAAATAGTCTTCAATATAGAAATATTGAAGACACTGAAGAAGTTAGCATAAAGTCGGACAAAAGAGGTAGGCACTAGGAAGTGTATGTGCACTTCTGTAGTCCTGTAGTGACCAGTTACTTGGTCATAGTGACCTCTGTGGGCAGTCCAGAACTTCTAGGACTTCGATATTGTCCTCTGTCTGCACTCTTATGTTCCACATTTCAATCTGGAGTTGCAGAATCTTCAACAAAGAATACTATTTATTATTGCCATTACTTAACTACAAGTGTTACTTGACACAGTTCCACAAAGTTAAACAAAACAAGAAACAAACTTAAGGAACAGTTACCTGACCAGTAGACGATCACTATCACCACAGAAAAGGGTAAAAATCAACTCAGACCAAGAGAAAGCTGGAGGAGTCCTGAGACTCTGTACTGTAGGGCCAGTACCAAGCTTACAGCCTTTTACTAATGCTAGTATAATCGCATTTGTATGTTCAGTTTTGCTTTAGGTATTCGGTTGAACTCCCTCCCCCATTAGAGTAAAAGACATTAGATACATGGTATTATAACTATTGGTCAAATAAAATAAAAGCTCAAATTTAGTGGCTAGTAGGGACAGGAGAAAAAATGATTTTATAAAACCAAGCTATACTCTTGATTGACACAATGATTATTCATGCTTTCTATTGAATATCATTAGTTTTAATCATGTAATTAATCATATCAATATATCACATCATAACAATCATATCATTAATATTATTATTATTAGCAATAAGAATATGAAGAGAGGAAAAAAAAAGAGTAAAAACTCAAACTTTCTTATTTTTTCCACTCCAGTGACATTTTGGATTTGTCCTTTTAATGTTAAAAAATATATTTTTCCCTCCAAGCATTAGTTTAATGAGAGAAAAAAAAATAAACTCAGCTTCATGACATTAAGCTATTTTGTGCACCTTTCCTGCAGTTTGTATTCCAGACAGTAAGGACTGCTGAAATGGATTTTCTTGACACTACTGCCTCAAAATCTTGACCCAGCCTTTGTTCTTTTTCCGAGAGAGAAAACAAGGACCTCTCACATTCCACTAAGGAAATTGCTTGTCTATAAATGTATCACTTCTGCTCCTGGGCTGTTAGTAGTACACCTTAAAATGATTTCAGTTGGAGTGGGAAAACAGTATTTCAGATCCTTACAGTTGGTTTTCAAATAAAAATACTGTGTCACTTTGCCCTGTGTTTCGTTCAATACTGTTTACAAGTTTCTTTGTCAAAGCAAATTCTTCATCAGATAAAAGTACACTGTACACTTCACGGAGATTCTCTGATCCTGCAACACTTTTATAATTTGCATAAAACATCATTATAATAATTGGGTCCACTGTGTCAGGCAGTGCACATAAGCAAATTGAAAGGTGATTATGACTACAGCAAGTAGTACAGATGATGGCTGAAAGTAAAATAACTTGTTCACTTTTAAAAAAATAACCCATGGCTGAAGTAAGGAGAGAATAAAGATTTCCTGCCTCCAGATAAACTTCATGTTTAATAATTCCAGAAATGTGGCTTCATGTTTGAAGCCAGCACATACAAATTGGTTTTATCTCTTTTGATTAATACTTTTTACAGCACAGGTTGTGGAAATATTCATTTAATTATGCTTGTATTTAAATTTTTAAAATATTACAATGAACACTCAAATACCCCCTCAGTTATTTATTTTATTCTTCAGATATTTCATTGTGAGATTTATCACTCCATAATATATGAAGTACCTTATGCTCATGTATGTAAAGCTTTCATATCCCTCTCTATTCAATCTGTGATGCACTCATTCTATACTTTTTAAAATAAACCTTCCATATGTTTTATCTACCACACTGATGCATAAAATTTTGTATAGAGCTATGGAAAATATTGAAGTTATGTAAATTTATAGACAAATAAAATATCAGTAACTTTAGTTTCAAAAAAAAAAAAAAAAAGACACAAGATGCATAATTTATTTTCTGCCAAGAATTTTGAGCAATTATAAACAAAATTTTTCTTTCTTTTGTCTAATACATCAACTTCTTTTTGAGCCACATTCTGAATTTTATTAATGATATTTATATCATTTTTTAAAATAAATATTTTTAAAGAAATGTTTTCTATCACTCTCAAATAAGTAAAGAATGATAGATGAGGATCCATTTTAGAATTAAATTGTAATCTGCCATGATGTCAAGTCTTCCCTCTTCCATTTGGAAATGTTATTTAGGTGTATTTGGATGAGGAAGGAGGAAAGAAAATTTTCTAATATCTTGAATATAGAGAGACAGGTAATTGTAGACAGAATTTCTAACATTAACCCTTTATGTTCAGAAGCCCAAATCAATCATAAACTCTGAGGAGAGGGAGGCAATTAACATCATATCATTTCCTTGCAGCAAGGCAAAAAAAAAGTGTCTTAAAGTATGTGAAAGTAGAACTCAGGGTCAGAAGTTGTTTCATGCGCTTTACTGACACTTATCTTTTTTTTTTTTTTTTTTTTATCAAATCTGATAGCTGTGTTTTTTTTCATTAAAAATAGTAAGACTGAATTAAATTACCAACCTAGTTTAAGAGGCTTCAAACAAACCAAATCTCTCTCCCCCACAAAACAAAGTATAATTGCTAGTTAGATACAGTGGCTTTCTACTCAGTGTTTTTAGATATTATGAATCCAGTTTTAATTTTCTTCTCGTTGGGGAGCATATGGGGAACTTGGCAAATGGCAAACATAGTTTTGCATGTCCGTTGAAGCTGGGTGTTTGCACAAGAAAGCTTCAAAAAGGCTGTGTGTCAGATTTAGCTGAGAATAAGGGATTGCAGGTGAGGTATGAGTAGGTGGGGGGCAGATTCACTTTTGTATCTTCTACTCCATGCAAAAGAGCTGTTCTTGTCAAGGAAGGTAACAAGGTATTACATGAGCTCTGCTGAACTGCTTTTACATGTAAATCAATTTTGCTTACAAGTTCAGAAAGGGTCTTCAGCAATAACGTGATGGAAGTAGAATGGTCCCTTAAGACCTCCAGGACTTCTGAGTCACAGGTCTGTAGGAGTTATGAGAGTTAACTGTATAAGTTATTTTTGTGATGGATAACCAAACTGAATAGTAATCTCTATCTGTTTGTATTTAACTTTCTTTTCCATTCGAATTTTTTAAGGGACCTGGCAGAATATCTATGCTGATGGATGAATACAAGATTGTGACTAAGATAGATTGGTTTATAAAATAAACCTGATTATTTTTATAAACCAATTGGTTTATCTTTATAAACCAATCTTACACTTGAAATGTGTACACTTGGTGTAAGACATCAGACACAAAGGTCTTATACTTGAATGGCTGAATGTGGCATTACACTTTCTTCCCTTCCTACTTTAAATTTTAGGATAAGCTAAGGAAATGACATAGGAAAATCATTCAAAGTAGTCGATAAGAATGTTTTTCCTTCTTTTTTTTTTTTTTTCCAAAAATCATTCCATGAAAAAAAAAAACATCAACAAAAAATGAAAATTTTGCATCTTTCCCTATATCCTAGCATTTCAAAACATAATTTGCAGATGATGTCCCAGGTGGGCTCAGCTAATATGCAGTATCTGACAGGGATGTTGCTCCACTGTCCCTTCTTGCCTCTAGTGCACATTCTGGGCAACTTCCCTTGCAACAGCACTGATGTTCATCAGATGGATTGGAAATGGGGCTAACATTACCTCTCCTCTTCCTCTGACATTCACCTATCCAAAGAGAGTTTTCAGGAATATTTATTCTGCTTCCGGAGAACCATAAAAGAAATCACATTTTATTTTATTTTATTTTATTTTATTTTATTTACAAATGGATTAGAAATTTTATTTATTTATTTATTTGTTTGTTTATTTATATTAGTGAAGCATAACTTACTACAGAACTGCCAGAATTATCGTAAATAAGGTTGAAATATCAGGAGATCTATTTTGAAATTGCTCTTCTCAGTCCTGGAGAACAAGACTTGAATTAAGTACTTGCTTTACATATTTTCACAAGTACTATAGCCTGATGAAACAAAGTGAATGTTTCTAACAGAGTATCAGCTTTACTGTCAAAAAATCTCTCTGACAAAAGTTTGGCAACATTATCATGCTTTTCTGTGTGAACTTGCAGCTTGACCCTTAATTATATTAATAACAAACATCACTATCTCCAACCAGCTGTCAAGCTAAAATTAATGGAACACATTAGCATTAAAAGACAGAAGCACATAGACAAACACTTGAATGCTATTTTCAAAATAAATAAAGCAAATATTTCCCTTTATATATTTTCAAATAAATGGAAAATAATGAGTTTGAATGAAGATACATAATTAATATTTCATCTTTTCACTCTCATAGCTGTTAATATTACAAATGGATGGATGAAATAGTACTGCATACTATGAAGTGAGAATACAAAATATATTTGGAAAAAACCTAGCTCAATTTGTTGAATTTGTAGACTGTGTGTCATCTGTATACTTGGGAGTTCTCTGAATGGCAGAATAGAGACTTTTCAATTTTATAACATTTAAATCTAGGTGCCTGCTTATTCATTAGGTGTGTAAACGTCCGTTAACATCAACTTTGTGAGACCTACATCTTCTTAGAATACCTTCTGGAAAGCAGCCAGGATATGCTGGGGCATTGCTCATCTTCCTAGACACCTATGCTGAGACATCGGAATCAGGTCCAGTGAATCCATTTAATCTCTTCATGAAAGGTCTGGTAAGACTTATAGTTGGAAAAACTTAATTTTAAAATTCATTTCATGGTTCATTTGCGCTTTATGGGCAATTTTCTCCTTAACGTTAAGTTTATATTGATTAGTGAGACTAGACTTTGGAAAGGCATCAAACACAGTGGAAGCCTAAAGAAAATAATTAGATGCCTGAAAGATATTCTTAAACATTTTATTTATAATTAGTATTATTTACTAGCATGATCGTATGCCCTAGGACATTTCAATTACTAGAATTAGAATTTGTAAGGAGCATTGACAAAGTGTTTACAAACATAACAGGCCTTTATTTCTTCAAGTATTTTTAAGTAATCATTTGTCCATTGCTAAGGAGAAATGTGAATGATTACATTCAAATATCTGGAGGCAAATCAGTTTTACCACTTCTTTGGACTGAAGAAGAAAAGTTAAGAATGTTATCTGGCTGAAACACCATTCAAAAACAATAGTCAAAGTATCAGGTGCAGCATCTATTCAAGAGAGTATATAGATCTCTTGGCTGTCTGGCTGATTTTGAAATCCGTATAAAACAGGAGATTAGGCATTGGGACACTTACAGAAAAAGAGCAAAAAAAATGGACTCTTTTCTTAGCATAGAAGACAGATTTCTATTCTTCCTACTTTTGAAGAACATGAATTTCTTTTCACATATTGTCAGGTAGATCTGTGTAGAGGACTCTCCATAGTTAAGAATAAAAATGGAATGACAACTACTCCCTTTCCTGTCTTTTTCACCAGGGCCAGTTCTGAGCACTGATATAGCTACCAAGGCACTCAGTAGAGAGGAAATCTCCTTAATGTAGTGAGGTATTTCACCACAATCAATGGTCAAGGTCACAATGGTCAAGGTCACAATAATTTCGCAATATATACAACATTCTTAATTCTTGAGGTGTGTTTATTTGAGGAGGTTAATAAAGATTATTTTAATTTAATTTTTTTTAAAGATTTTATTTCCCATATCCTTATATGAAACATACAATGTAATTTCGTGCTTAGAATGTTAGAAAAAAAAACATTTTTTCTCACTTTTTAAGCACTACGGTTAATTTTTCTAAGTCTGAGGGATATAGTGGATATTTGGGGACAGTAAAAAACTGTCTCATATTCTCTGAGAGTGGATTTGAGTGTACTAAAGTTGAACTTTTTACTGAAATCTAAAATGCATTATATTAAGAGTAACATAATCATTGCCAAGTCTTGATATCTTCCATTGGTGGTGTTGTTATGTTATGTTATGTTATGTTATGTTATGTTATGTTATGTTATGTTATCCCATTCCATCCTATTATATGTTCAATTATATGTCCTCTTAGTCTTGAAACTTGAAGTATTTGTCATCATCATGTTACTGATAAAAAATGAAAGCAATGAAATCAATCAGTTTGACAATGATTTTACTTTGGGATGCTAAATAAAGAAATCAAGAGAACAATGTAAAAATGCAAAAAATAAGTTATTTAAACTGAAAGATTACCTCGGAAAAGATTCCTATACTCTACTTCAGACAGTACATACAAAACTACTTGTTCTTCAAAATACTACCAGATACTCTTCATAGAAAACTTTTTGGGAAAATTAATATTTAATTCACTTAAACTGAAAGAAAATATTCCATGATGTTGTGCTCATTAAAATGAAAAATGATAAAAACCACCCTTAAGGAAGATTCAACATGTACAATCTTTCCAAATAAATTAATAACGAGACATAAAACTAAATATGTTTCTTTTGCTAGAATTTGTACTATTTAATTTAAACAACACATAGACCAGAAATTGTGCTGCTGTTCAAATTCTTAGATGAAGTAATCTGCGATAAGTCCATTGACTTCACAGAAAAATGTTACATTTTTTTTTTTCATTTTTTGTCCAAAATGTAATAGATGACTGCAGCAATGAATGAATAATATACACATGCATTTTAATGACTTATTAGTCTATTTTTACTATGGAGTTGTGAATTATGGGTATGACATCTTAATTAGAGGGCAGGACAGATGGTGAAGGCTTACTCTGTAGTGATGAGTCCATTAAAATAACCTCAGCTGTCAACTGACTATATACTCTAAACAAGGGATATTTCATAATAACAGAACTTATCATCCAGCCAAAATATATAGGATAGTCTGTGGAGAATTTTAGTACTGAAATGTCATTGTAAGCTATTTGAATTCTACATATTTTCTTTTTTCCTCTAACTTTCATTTTATCATTTAATCACTTTGCAGATAGATGTAGGATTGAGGAGTTCAAAGACAAAGGACAGGAGTTTACCTTGAGTCTATGAGAGAAGGAGAAATGGATCTGCAATGTAAAACTGTTTTTCTTCTCAGGAGTCAAGAAAATATCTACAAGCTGCAGCTATGTTCCACTTCTGTTTTCCAGCAAAATAGGGATGCATTTCCCAATACAAAGCAAAAAAAAGCAAACAAAGAAATGTACATCTCTGAATCAGATCCTCTCTGGTCTCCTATTGAGTCAATTAGTGCAAGGTTTCTTACTCTCCTCAGGCTTTTCCTAGCATATAGTCCATGAGAATTCTAACATAGTGATAAAAAAGGTCATATGTTATTATTTTGGTTTCCGGGGGTATTCAGAAGCACCAGCAAACAAACAAACAAAGAAAGAAACAAACAAATTAAGATAGCCCAAATAATCTGTAGGGAACAGTTTATTTCTCTACACCATGCCTTGAACACTTATAAAAAGGTGCATTCATTCAAGCAGAATTTATGGCTTGCTGAAAAAAAGTACTGGATGAAATCGTACCTTCTATAAAGTGTGGATGATCTGAATAGCTTAGATAGTAGTCTAGGTATGGTTCTCTCTTTTTCAGGAAAAAATAATAACAATAATTATAATAATTGCAATGGTAATAACAACTCCTCCAATACTAATAGTCCATGACATGCAAAATAGAAAGCATGGCTACATCTCAGACATGGGACAGAGAAGTGATTTTAGTTCTGATGTCTAAGTACACCCTTTAGCCATGTCACAACATCTTACTAGCAGTTACCTGAAAATGAGCTAACTTATTGAAGTGGATTTCATTTGGAAAATATCTAGGAGCTGCAACATATTCTGGTCTTCAAATCAACTCTCCTAAAACATAAATAAACAATATATGTCTTATCGTATATATATATATATATATATATGCATGTATGCATCATACTTACATGTATTAATCTTCTTAAATATCATATCATTGATAAAATATAATATTAAGCCATTGTGGTATTAGCTATAAAAAAATGACAGTTTTTAATGTGGTGATGGACCTCTTGCATTTATTTTCAGTCCTTCTGTTGAATCTGGCTTTGTTTACCATTTTATGGTAAATAAAATGTCTACATAACATAAATGTCTGCCACAAAATTAATCTAATGTGATTGTCTGAAATGTTAAAACATATGCAGGAATTAATCATGGTGAAAAGAATGATTTTTAATTTTCTGTTTTATGGTAAAATGTATGTAAGTTATGCTAGGTATGTATGTCTGTATTAACAATACTTTAATTATAAATGGTTATATTACATCACTACTTAATCACCAGCAAAATGTAGCAGAGTAAAATAACTTTAAGAGATTTATTAGAAGATAAAAGGTGAAAAAGTATTTGTCAGTCACCATTTCATATATCAATACAGTGCTGGGAACATTAAGTATATAAAGAGATACATATGCTATAAATTTTATTGATTCGGATATATGTTACCCTGATATGAAAACTGTATGTAGGAAACAAAAATATGAGTTTTATCCTTCAGATTAAGGCTCAAAATGTCTTGAAAAAGGTGAAAATTGTAAATAAATAAATAAATAAATAAATAAAATAATGTCTTCTAACATTATTTTAAGTAAACTGTTTTTGGAATACTAGATTATTGTTTGGAAAATTCAAGGGCAAGTTACATGCTTAAGGTTAGCTGAACTGTACTTTAACATGAAAAACTTAATATCGGGAAGGATCTGGATTACTTCAGAAAAAACCTACCTGGTAAGATTGTCTGGAAATGAAATCCAGGCTTCATTACAACAGTGTGTACTGAGTATAGAATGAAACTCATAACCCCACTGAACTTCTCCAAAAAATGCAGTACAGTAACATGGATGTCAAGTAATATCAATTATTTAATACAACATTGTCAAGCCTTATATTGTTCCAGTGTGGGCTGAAACCCTCAGGTTTACCCTGAAAAATATACGCACCAGTCTGTAGTTAATGAAAGAAGTAAATAACAAAGTCTAACCAGTAGTGATCAGGCCCTGAAGCCAATAAATCTCTTACTTCTTTATGTTAGGTAGGCAAAAGTTACTTAAGCATTTTCTGCATGTTGATCATATACTGCAGCTTTTAGAAAGCTTGTGCTGGTTTTGCTAACCAGCAAATAGCATTTTTAAATAGCATTTTTTAAATATGCTTCTGAAGACAATATTCTGTGTTTTGTTTTTGAAGGAAAGTGAAGTTGTAAATACAAATTCAAACCAGCAACATTCACATACCAGAGTTTATAACTCAGCAGCTGGAATTGATTCAAATATGCTAATATACTCTAACATTTCCCTGTAGAATAGTGCTAAAAAGCTTTTACACATCACTTTATTTCCTACTTTTTCATACTGGAACTGCACAGTGTGTGTATATATATATATATTTTTTTTCTAACAGTTTCTTGTTTTATTCATCTATAGAAAATATTATTGCCCAGCTTCTCCACAGGTGCAAACA
>JAVCKT010059793.1:0-16171 GCA_032273925.1 Rhynchotus rufescens
GGGCTGTTAATTCCCTTCCCCCAGCTAGAACCTTTCCCTGCTGTCCTTTAACTGCAGCAGTGAATGCACGGGCCCTGTTTGCACCCTCACAGGAGGCAACCTTGGAGAGCTAATGGTGTGACTCCCACTGCCTTGATTACGAAGGTTGCAAGCCTGCTCTTGCTCTTCCATATATGTGCATCTGTGTATATTTACTTACCTAATTTGCATAGGCATGTTTTGAGAAGGGCAAAGCTGTGATTCTGCTCCATGGATGGTGCCCTCAGTCGAGGGGTTGACGTGGCCCCGGCGCATGCGAGGCCGTGGTGAGCGGAGCCCTGCGGAGGACGCGCCGTCCACGTGTATCCGTCAGCAGTAGCGTGTCCGTCCGCTCACTTGTCCCGCTGCTCCCAGCAGCCTCTCCTGCCCTTGTCCTCCTCCGATACAAACAAGGGAATGTGTCGGAGCCTTCTCAACGGATGGCTGCGGAGAACCTGTTTGAGATGAATGTGGTGTCTGTTTGCTGCTTCGACTCGGATGAGTTGAGATCTCTGAGCTGCTTAAACCAGGGAGAAGTGCTGCTCTGTGAAGTGCTTGCTTGCCCCTCGCGCACCGTTGATAATGCTGTGCTGCCGTTTGCAATTGCAGCTTCACCCTCTGTCCTAGGCTAGTGGAAATACAGCTGTGGAAATGCCCCTGCGTGGGACAGGAGTCTGCCTGAGGTGTCCCGGTGCTTGTGGTGGGGAGGGAGAGGGGGGACGCTGTGACACCTGCATGTCTGCTCGCTGTCTTCCTCCCACCGATCCGCATAAACCAACAGCAGATGTCAGTGTTGATGTGTCTTCTCCTTATGCCTTGGCTGGCACATCTCCCTCCTTCATGGGGATCTCTGTCCCCTGTGTCTCCCGCTGTCTTCTCGTGGCCCTCCCCTGTGTCTTGCGTGGAGCTTTGGGCTGGTGCATGTGCTGGGGTGGGGGATGCAGCTTGGGTTCAGTCGAGCCCTTTGTACATGGAGCTGCCGAGGAGCGTGTCCGAGATGCTCTACCCTGCACCAAAGTCGTCTTTGTGGGTTGCTAATTCTTGCTCAAGGGGCATTGAATGAGCACGAGAGCTTAAAAGCTACAAGTATTGACGTACTTTGCGGGCAGTGGTTGTGGCTTCTGCAATGGGGTTTTGCTAAGAGGAAAAGCCTGAGTTATATAACTGAGGAGCTATAACTAAGTTATGACTTAGGCTGCTAACCTCCTCCCTGAGTTATTGTTCCAACTAATCTCTTCATTTTGGTGCCTGCTGCTCCCTGGTACTGTGTTGTGTCTGGAGGGCAGCAGTGTGAGAGCTTAAATGCGATGCATCCCTGCTGTATAAACATGACTGCTTTTTATTTGCTAGTAGCTGGGAGAAGATGGGTAGGAGAGGGGCAAGGTTGGTGTTATGAGAGATGATGCCCAGGGTGGAATAGTAGCTGTGAAGGAGGAGGAACTGGATTCAGTATATGATGAATATTAGATGGGAAAGGGAGCATCTGGGATGAGTCACATTGCTCATGACCGCGTTGCTGCTGGAGGGTCTGGGCGAAGGGACCTGTGCAGGGAGGGTCATTCATTGACTTTCAGTGCTGCCCCATGCGGGAGCTGCCTACCGCTGCTCGAGGCAGGCTTGAAAGTTCCCTCAGAAAGGAATAATCTGCACTAGTATGTGGATTTTGGAATTACTTGCATTTTGCACCTTGATTCTGAGAGAACCTGCCCAATCGAGTGTTAAAGGGAGGCTGAATTTGTGCAGAGAAGCAATTTCTTTTAAGGGGTAGTGGAGGACAGGCTAGCCCCCGTGTTGGTCAGCAAGTCCTGCAAGGTTCAAAAACACTTAAGGCTAAAGGTAAGAATGGCTGTGCTTGCTTTGTGGTGAGGCTTGTGACTTATGGGCATCAAATGCGATCCATCAAACTGCTTTTGGGTCACTCTTTAATACTAAACTAAAAAAAAACCTCTTAAAATTGAGAGGGACACTACTAAGAGCACAGTCTTTTTATAGGGTTTTTATTTCCTTTTTGTTAACATTAGGAACAACAAAACTGACAGGAAAGGAAGGACCAAGACCTATGGTAATATTTATAACCAATTACAAGGACTGCAGAATATATCACTCAAATTTTATATGCTCCTTCATGCAAGTTTATTAATAGCGTTTGCACCATTGCTTCACGTAGCCCTCGCGGGCGATTCAGCGGTTGGGGATGAAAGTCAAGGCAATGAAGGACAGACGGCTTCGGAGGACGCGATGGAGAAAGCAGCGCCGTGAGGAGGGGTTGGTGCTCGTCGTGAACGAGGAACCCGAGGGCAGAAGAGGCCTCGGAGCGGGGAGGCAGCGCTGGCGGGCGGCGAGGCCAGGCTGGGCAGAGGCCGCTTGGCCCGGAGCGGGAGTTGGGGGAGAAGCGAGCGCCGCGGAGCCGGCAGCTTCACCGCCAGCACCGGAGGAGGATCCCGCAGGAAAGAGGCGCCCTGTGGAGCCGCCACGGCAGCCCTGGCGCTGCCAGGAAGGAATGAGGGCTTCGGTGCCCAGCAAGGAGCTCAGCGGCCACGGCCACCTGCCCGCTGTGGATGTGCCCGGTGGCTTTGGTCCAGCTTCCTCCTCCTTCAGGGTCAGGTTGGATAGGACGTAGACTATAGGACTGTTATGTCCCGAAGCATTTGTTAGTGTTGTGGAGGTGGCTTAGTGATGTTTGGCTGCTGCAGGCTCGCAAGAGCCGAGCTTTGTGCTGTTTAGAAAGCTGAAAAAAAAGGGGAATTTGTTCAGGAGCTTCACTGGGCTGAAGAGGTGGAAATTAAATTGAAATGACTTTTAAGTGAAGGAAAATGTTGCATGGAAGTTGTTTGCAAAAGGAAAATCAGAATAGCATTTGAAACAAGTTTTTCACACCTTTTTTCTTTTCTGTATTTAACCTTTATAATTTCCTGGCAGGGAGACTGTGTCTTAATGGTTAGAATCTGCTCTTTGTCTTCACAAGGAAATGGGAATAGCCATAAGACTGTTCAATTTCTGAGAAATTTTGCATGTTGAAAATGTGAAACTGCTGAAGGAAAACAAGAGAAGCTTTTTGATCAGAACATAAAGAACGGGGAAAAGTGAGTGTGTAGCGAAGGCTGAGATTAATCCCCCAGATGGCCAAATATCACATGAGAAATCTCATTTCCAGGGAAGAAGGAGAATTATACAAATAGCTGTAGCGTTCGGCTGCCGGGAATCGTGAATTCCAAGGGGGAAGGAGCGCTGGAGCGGAGGGCAGTGTGTGCAGCCCGGGGCTCTGAACCTGTCAGAGCTGCCCTGAGACCTGTGCTGCTCTTACGTGCACACGCAGTGGAGGATCCATGAAAAGCTGCGTAGATAAACTGCGTTTTGCAAGACCTGGCCTTTGCTTTTGCTCTGCTGCCAGTGATGTTTAATATGCAATGACATTGAAATATATAGATCATAAATAAGGTGAGGGACAGGAGCAGTCATGCCACCTAACACACTTCAAAGTCCACTTTGGGTTCCCCAAGTGGTCCCTTATCTCCATCTCCTGTTAGGAGCCTTAATCCCAGTTTTTGGAGGTGCTGTTTAACTTCCTTACCTTGAAATCAGCTTGAAATGTTCCAGTTGCTGAACTGGATCCCTTCTTTCTCAGGCCCCCATCACCTGGTGGGGTCCAATTTGTATAAAGAAGAAAAAAACATTTGAAGTCTCTAACGTCCTTCTCTGTCCTTTTGTTATATGCAGAGAAATAAAATTAACTGTGCTCCAAAGGACTCGCAAGGAAAGAGCAGCTTTGTGGAAAAGGGAATAAAAATTTACCTTTATAGCAAAGCCTCTAGGATTTCTTTCTTTCATTTATTTTTATTTCAAATGGTGAATTTGACAGGCCTATCCAAATGGTATCTAGTTGGCTAGTGTTTATACAATCACTTTAAACCCTTTCCAACAGCCAGTACTAATATTAGTCACGTTCTGGATGAACAGCAGAGACCAGACTGGCCTCCACGTGTGTCTGCTCGCTGCACGTGGCCTCGCGGAGCCGTTTGCCTTCCCGTTTCCTTCTCCTCCAGGCAGGACTCCGTGCCTGGCAAGTTGGCACAGCCTAGTCAATACACAGTATGTGCCATCTTATTTGCTTGGGCACCAGCCTTACAATGAGAGTCTTACTGTGGGCTGGAATTTGCTGTAACCGAAACTTTTGGAACAATTTACACTGGATTTAAACACTAGTTTATGGATTTATGGATTTAAACCCCGGTAAACACTGCGTGTTGCTCAGACTTGCACAACTGCAGCTGACTGTTGTTACTAGGTGCTTCACCTCCGGAGCCTGCCTGTGAGTGCCGGTGATGGCAGCCGGCCTGGCGGGTGTCTCACCAGGCACGTGGGCACATTTCAGCAGGGAGGATGTTTCCTGCACTTCAAAACAAAATAAAAACCCAAACGGCTTCAGAGATCTGCAGAAAATACAGTGGGGGATGCCAGAATGCTTTAGTGAAATGGCTGCAGTTTGCAGCACGGGGCTGAGAATCCTTCTTGTTTGTGGTGGTGGTTGTTCTTGTTTCTGTTGTGTCCAGTTTCCCCTGTAAAGCAGTGTATTTCTGTGTTAGCTTTCAGGATGGGCCCAGCTTGGGGAAGTGTTCAGCTTCAAAAATAAATAAAAAAGCACCTTTTAAATCAAACGGCTAGGCTTAGTGCTCGGGTTTGAGCAGGCCTTTGCCTGTGTGCCTGCCTGGGCTATGGAAGAAGGAAAGCAGGAAAAGGAAAAACGGACAAAACACAGAAAAAAAGCTGTTTTCTTTGCTCCTCATTCCTCTCTCTAGTTTTTAGGTTGGTCCTTTACTTTCATTTTCCTCTCTCAAGTTGAATACTACCTACTTTGAAATACCTAAGAGTTCCCAAAAACTATTTCAGGGTGGCAAAAAAGCAAGGGAAAAAAGGAGCATATTAAGTTGTGTGTTAGGATTCTTTTTACGTATCTGGATTGGTTTTTTTTTCCTCCTTCAATTGGAAATGTTTTAGAAGATGTAAGGTGACTTTGTCGTGCTCCGTGCGCTGCGTGCTCGCCTCGGCACGACTGCGGTTCTGGAGAGCTCAGGAAGTTGCTCTCGGGCTCCGTTTGCTTGGGGCCGCTCTGCGTGCGAGGCTTCGCAGGAGCCTCCTCTCGTGGTGATGCTCTCGGCCCTCGTTCTGCAGGAGAGAGGAGCCTGAGATAACGAAACGCGGGTGTTTCAGACCCGGGTTGACTAGACACTGCCTCTTGCAAACGGATGTGCCTTCAGTAAGCTGCCTCCATGAGAGCTCTTGGGAGAAAAGAACACGATCTGTTGTGAGTGTGTGTGAGCAAGGAATACGGCAGTCCAATTCCTCAGACTGTCTGATTCAGTTTCTCGTTCCTGACATTTAATTCACACCATACTGCAGAAATAATCTTTAAAGCTTTGCTGTTTTCCTTCCTCCTCCTTGCAGGTAGAGGCATTAACCCATCAACCCCGAGCCACAACAGTGCACGCAGTCAGAGATTCGGAGCTTGCCAAGCTCCCAGAGGGAGCCCTGACGTCCATCAAACGCAAATTCCCCCAGGTAACAACATTTAAAACCCTTTTCTGTCTATCTCGAAAGGTGCCTGGGGAGCTAAAACTCCCCATCACTACCAAGTCCTTGGGGTGTTTCTGCGTGATTTCTTCTGCTGAGATGGTTTGCTCTGAGTGATACTTTTGTATTAGACTTCAGCCAGTCTCTCTTCCTTTAGATTCCGAACTGTTGCGGGGGTTTTTTTGTCTTTTTTTTGTCTTTTTTGGTCATGTCTTATTCCATGGCTGCTTTATAAATCTAGAAGTTCATGCTAAAATGTAGAACATGCATATTCAGCAAAGTGAAAATCATGTAGTCCTTTCCATAATAAATGAAAGTTTAATTTCTAAAACCACTTTAAAATGTTGCTGTTTCTTTGTCTTCTTCGCTCAGACTCAAACTCAGCCATCGGTTACATGTCCCTTTGTTTGCACAGCATGGATATTTGGGGGGTTGATTTTCCTCTTCCTTGCCTTTTATGCTGCCAATCGTCATTTTGCAACCACCATGTCACTCTGTGTCCTGAAGACTGTGATTGCTCTAGAATCTATCAAATCATGTATCTTCTTTAATTCATTTGACATTATACCTTTCTCCTGCAAATCTGGAGAGTGACAGACTTGAAATTTAATTCTTTCATCCCTAAGTGCATCAGGGACATTATACTAAGCAGTAAATCATTGCAGTAGCCTTAAAGGTGTCTTTTTAATGCTGTTGGTTTTCTATTTTTTCTTTTCTATTTTTTTCTTTTCTCTAATACATGTTTATTTTACCAGATTTTTTTTCAAAAGCTTGACTACAAAAGTAATACAACTAATTAAAATATTATTATTCTTTTGCTTTCCTAAGACTATAATAGCCCTTTCATTTTGTCTGTAAAATATGAAACGTTCATCTGTTCTTACCCAGTAAAAAAACTGCAGAGGCTTTGGCTGCGAGGAGAAGGTTATTTCATCACTGCAGTCAATATTCAGAAGTGATGTCACTTAAAAGTTATCTTCCTGGTTTTCCTGCAAGCATCCTTCTTTGGGAAGGTGTTTCTGAACTTCTCTTATGAGCACCTGTGCTCTTCGGAGCATTACCAGGGAGTAATTAGGCACTGTAGTTTGCGAGCTCTCTCCTGAATAGTCCTGTGATTTTTGGCCTTCTATATTTAATGGAATAGACTTCCTAGGCAGCTTTAGGAGCCACCAGCAACGTGCGCTGTCCATACGTATGTAGGCCCAGCGTAGCTGACCGGCATGACACACTGTCTTCAGCTGCCCTTTTATATATCTCTCGTTGTCCACTGATGGGGAAGCGAGGAAATGAGCCCAGAGGAATTTAAAATTACTCCCTGTGTAGTGAATGGCTGTAAATGCTACCAACAAGCGTTTAAACCTTTAATATTTAGTAATGCTTTGAATTGAAGACCAATTTGCGCAAGGGCTGCATTCTAATTCTGCCTTGTTAAGCTGGGCCAATAATTGATTTTTGGTGTCTTTCCTCTCCCTTCCCTCTTCCCATGCTCTCCGTGGCCAGAATTGATTTTTGTGCTTTTCCTCCCAAGGATTTTGTTGGTTTTCCTCACTGTGGGGATATGAACCTTTGCTTTATCATTAAAGATGAACTTGAATTTTACATTTATAGTACAATTTAGACATTTATTTGCAGTACAGTTCAACTGTATTCCCATCTGTGGTCTACCAGCCACAAATGTCTGACTCTTGAATAAGGAATTAGTTTTCTCAAGACTTGCATATAATTTGGCTAGATAGTTGCAATGAAACAAAATGCTAAAATGGATCTTTAAAAAAAAAATGCATTTCAAACAGACTTACAGAGACATGTTCTTATTTGCTGCTGTTTGAATTTTCCAAATTCTAAGCCAGCTGCTAAACTTACACTGAAAATGTAAAGGCTTCAACTTTTACCATCGGATGTTTTTAGAACAAGCATTACCGCCAGAAAGAGCAGCATAAGGTAGGTTTTAAGTTGGACATTTGTGCTGTTAACACCTTTAGACTGCCTTAAGATCCTAAGATAAAATGTTTATGATATGATCTCAAAGCTCATGTGTTTCCTTTTTGGTCTGTTAGATCCCTCAGAGAAATGGAGACAAAGATAGAAGTGAGTGGGAGTAATGGAGCAAAACAATCAGGTGGAAGGTTTGAAGTCGAGCAGAAAGTATGAAGTCAAGTGTGAAGTTCAGGCCACATACCAGGGAGAGGTTTCTGAGCTAGGAATTACTAAGTGGCATACCCGGAATTGGCCTGGGTAGCAGTTGCTCAGAGGAAGAATCCAGGGATTATATAACATTAAAAGCTGAACATGACTTAGCAGTGTCATGCAGCTGTGGAGAGGAAGAGGAAAACAAAGCAAATAAAAAACCCTGTGATAATAAAATGCTTTCTGGAGTGAAGAAGTTCTTGTGTTCTCCGTGCTGCTGGAGAAGCTTCAGTGTGTGCCTGCGGCAGTGCGCCTGGAGAAGTGCTGAAGAGCATCTGAAGGGCAGGAAGGAGGAGGACTGGTGTTAAAGGATGAAGTGTTAAAGGAAGCCACGAGAAATATTTCCAAATACATAAAGTTAGAATATTTATACTTGGGATTTATGATGTTTTTCCCCCTATCCAATCAGAAAAAAATAAAATGATGAGGAACTAGTGTACCTGCTGCACCTTACCCCAAGAGAAGTGTTAAGGTAGCCAAGAGCCTTAACTTGCAATTCAGCAGTGCAGTGGAGGGTTTCCCCCTCAGTCTTTTCAAATCAGAAAACCAAGTAAAAAATAAATAGTTTCCTATTGATGGATGAGGCTAAGTTAACTTGAATCTAGTTAGGCAGAATAGCAATCAACGCTTTAACAGGGATGCTTGCCCACGGTGTGAGGTGAAGTCAGTCCTCTGCTGAGCAGAGGAATCCCACACAGGGGCAATTGCTTTTATTCTGAGCTCAGAGGCCTCAGTAGAGCCTAAACAGTCTCTGTTTTTAACAGCCAAGAATTGTGTAGTTACAGAGATTGAATTACCCTTTTGACTTAATTATCCTTGAGCTTTATTATTTCCTGTCAAGAGTAAAGAACCCTTTAATTCTAAGAGTTGAAGGAGTGACTCTGCTGCCTGCTTTTTGCCAGCCAGTATGATTTTGTAGAAAATCCAGAATGAGATCTCACTGCTGAATGTATTCAGAAATTTATATAAATTTCTATAAGAAATTTTTGCCTGATTGGTGACCACATTTGAAATGTGAGTAGGACTTGCTGACAAGGACACCAGGGAGACAAGTGAAGCTGCTCTGTGTTCAGTGGAGCAGGTCGGGTCTTTGAGTTGTGATGTGCAATCCAGAAGAATTGCCTGAGGGACGCTTGCTGCTTGGGCAAGCACCATATGCTTGTCCTCATTTTTCAGTTGTCTTCCCCGGGCATCTGCTTTGGTCCCGTCCGGTCAAGATCCTGGCCTGATGGGATCTCTGGCCTGATCCACTAAAGCTGCTCTTATTCTGAGGAGGGGAAGAAAAGGCAGGTGGGGAGAGCAAGGGGAAGCTCATGTGAGTGCCACGTAGCAACCTAACTTTCCCAGGACTTGCCATCTCTCACTTCGGGGCATTTCTAGACCCCGTTCAGTCTGAAGAGAGTGAAATGCGTCTCTCCCAGGCTCTCAGGTCAGAACTCCAACCCCAAGGCTCCTGGGATATGGCATCACAGCGGCTCCCAGTTGAAGGTGGCCTGCAGTGCAAATCCTCTCCCTTCCCCTTCCAGGACATCGCTTGCTGCCGTAGTGGCCAAGGCCCTGAGCCAAAGAGAGCGTTTGCTCCTCCTGCGCTCGCTTCTGCTGGTGCTTGAAGCTTTTGGGAGCTGGTAGAGAGTCTTTCTATTTTCATCGACTCTTTCTGAAAAGTAGGGCAGAGAATCGGCTCATGATTTTTGGCACCGTGAAGCATTCGCGAGCAGTAGAGCAGATGAGAGCTGCGCTGACATCAACATGGATCCTGCTTCACGGGTTGTCTTTGCCTCTGCTGAGCTGCGGTGGCTCTGAGAATAGAAACTTGAAACGCAGATCGGTGGCAGCGGATGGAAACTGTGTCGCGAATTTGCTTGGAAGTGGGGAAGTGAACTGCGAGACACCCTTCCGGCAGCGCACGCTGGAAAATGAAGCACTTTGCTGTGTTCTCGCTTTGATTCTCTCAAGTCTGCTCTTGGGTTTTGGATAATACCCTGAACCCATCAGCCATTTTGGGTCCCATATCAGGTTGGGGCTGTTAAAGCGGCGCTTTTCTCTTGGAAGCCGCCCCTTCCCGGGGTTATCGCCATGCAAAGTCCGCTCACCAACACGGGCTCTTCTTCCAGAGCCGCCTCGGGCGCCGCCACGTGAGGCCTGGTGGTGCTTGAGCTTCGAGGGCTGCGATGGCGCAGGGCAGGTGAGGCTGCGGCCTGGCCGCCTCTGTGCGCTGGAATCCCCTGCTCTGGAGCTGTCACTAAACGGTCACTTAACCCAGTTCATTTAAAGGTGATCTGTTGGTTGGCTGATTCGAAGCAGAAGCTCTTAATGTAACGCCATTTTGTTTTTAAACTTCAAAGTTGCAGGTGAAAATGTTGAGCTTAACTGTAAGATATTCTGCTTGCTGCAAGAATACGGTACTTTTGGGTACAGTTAATGGTATTTTCACTATCTAGGACCAGAACAGACTTTCTTACAAGAAAATGACCTGCAGCTCTGTGTATTAGTTGGCTGTACAGGACCTGAAGTGGCTGGCCAGGTTTGCTACCCCATTACTGTAGCCAGATGCTGTGAATAGGAGATGTCACCTGGGAGTTCGTGGTCCCTGGTAAGACTGTGACCTCAGCCATCTTGCATAGGTGCTTGGCTGCCTAGAAATGTTGAAAATAACCTACATGATTATTTGAAGATTAGTTCAGATGTAAAAGATACTGTCGCGTTGAAGCTGGTGCCTTGCAAAAGGTCATGATGTGAAGCTGTTGAGTAGGATCCAACCTCGTTGTCTTTTGGAGTTTGTTGTCTTTGTGCTACAACTTGGGGCAGCCCATGTGAATGCTCCAACCGCTCACTTCTTCCCCTCCACCTGAAGTGCCTGCAGCCCTTAAACGTGACGGACTCCGCTCCAGGGCAAGGCCTTCAAGATGGCACCTGCCCCAAGGTAGGCACCTGCCCACCTTGGGGCAGGAGAGGCAGGAGCTCGGTGAGCAGCCCTTTGCTCTCACAGTGATGGGCTGCCCATCCAAATGTAGAAAATAGCTGAACAAACTCAGGCTGAGCCATGTTATTTGGTATTCAGGATGTTTAATTATTTGCATAGCTTAGGAATGTGATGGCTTCTTTGCCCCTTGAGGTGCTTCTCTTGTTTCAAAAATGCCTGAGTTACAGGATGGATGGGATCAGATGTGCTCATGGCTGCTCTGTGATTGCCGGGCCTCCTGTGCAGCATGGAGCAGAGCTGATGAATATATTGTTTTTGTTCTTTTCCATGCTTCTCCTGTTCTTACAAAGACAATTTTGTACTACATACTGCCTTCTGAATTATTTAACTGTTGCTGGTAATAGGCCGTGAATTTGGAAACTGGATCTTGATGCAGATTTTTTTTGGAACTTTTTCCCATGAGTTCTGTAAGTCAGTTTAATGGAAAGTTAGTTAAGACAGGAAGAATAGCTTTGCTTGGTACCATCTGTTTCTATTACGAGATTGTCGATTTGTCAGGCAATCTGTAATATTCATAGATAAATACTTTCCTTGTATGCATGCTTATTTACAACCAAATTCTCATTAAAGTCATTCTAGAAAGGGCTTATTGTAAAGCAAATCTAAATTTCACAGTTGGGCAGAAACTAAAGCTTTGACTAGGATCCAGCTTTGAGAAATTCAGCTAGGTGTAAACAAGAAGTTGAAATATTCCAGAGAATTATAGGAAATACAGCACAGTGTCACCATAGCCTCTCAAGTGCAGGGAATAGAAGTAGCTGTGGAGCAAGTGGTGCTCGTGATCATTCTGACCAGGTGGGGTGCATGGTGTGACTGGTCTATACACTGGGGGCATGGCTAGCAGGTAGCACTGTGTTGTAAGACTGTGTGGGCCCTTCACTGAGGGAAGCTTGTTCTAAAACAAAAATAAGCCATCTTGACATGGGCAAGCCCTTAGGAAGAGGAAGTCTTGAATGAAGTCTTTTGTCTTCTGAAATCAAACTAGGCTAAAACGAACCTAGAAGGCGTCTGGAAGGAGAAGGAAATAATTTGCTTTGTTTGTCTCGATCTTGACTTTTTGTTTGGCATTCTCTTTCCCTATGGTTCCATGTGAGAAAACCAAATGTTATCTAATCTGAATCCATGGTCAGAAACATCGCTTACAATTTTTTTTTTTTTAGCTGCATCTCTCATTCTTGCTTGCTCACCATAGGCTGCCAACCAGGGTCACTTCTGCATGTGTGTCTGCTGCTTCCTCAGGTAGACTGAAGGCATTTGGACATCCAATGGGCAGTTTACTTATTTTGGGCTCTCCATTGGTTTGGAGTTCTCACCGTCTGTAGTGAATTTGGTGAGAGCTTGTTTGACTGCTGCACAGGATAACAAATTTAGGTCAGTTGTTGGAGACAGTCAGGAGACTTAATTTGACTTCTCCCTAAGACTGATGGTCAAACCACTCTTCAAGAAAGTCATAGCATTTTGTGAAAGAGGATTTAGTTCAGGTATTGCCAAACTCCGAGGAAATTTGAGGGCAGCTCTTAGCTAAAATCTCAAATTGATGTTCTTTCTACGTTGCCATGACTGCAATGGAGTGACTCATCCTGTTATGGTTAGCAATTTGCTTGTCTTACAAAGTCACCGGGGAAATAATTTTTCCGTATCTATATGTACCGGGGCTGGAAGGTTTGCTTTAGCAAACACGACAAATAATATTTGCTGGTAATAGGAGCAGCCAACTGGAAAATGAGACCAGCAGGATCTATTCTTAGCTCCATCATTAACCTTGGGCATTTACTTAGCTATAGCTCTCCTTAACACTCTGTAAAGCTGAAATAGTTATAAATACAGGAGATGTTTTTCAGTAAGTAGTTAAAATCCTGGTGTTTATGTTGAGCCAGTAGTGTAAAACGTCAGTGAAAGCTGCATCTGCAACCGTTGGATTAAAGTCATAGTGTGTAAGGAGGCTTTCGGGTCAGCGTGTAGGAGATCTCAAGAGGTGGATGATGTCCGTTAGGAAGGGAGATCAATCTAATAATTTTGCTGAGCTTTCCCTTCCTTCCCTCCCTTCCACCCATAGTTGAGGCGATTAACAGAGCCGAGTCTCGTTAGGGAGCGCTGAATGCCAGGACCGCAGATTTCAGCGTTGTGAGGCAGTAACGGGCTCCTCTCGTGCTGGGGTTGCACTCAGCTCTTGCTGCCTTGCAGGCAAGTTGTAGCGTTACGGATCCATCCGAGATTCCGGAATGACGGAGCTTGGCAGCTCCCAGCAGGCAGCAGTTGGCCCCAGGTAGTCACTGCCGGTTAATGACAGTGGTCTGGTTAGATCCGCGCTCGCTGCTAAGCTGGCTTGGAAGGTGGTGTCTGTTACTGATGTAGATGGGAGAAACTTCAGCCTTCTTGGTGACAGAAGATCAACTGTGATGTGGCATCTTTATCAACCTGCAGTTATGGCTATCAACAGTTAAGTCACTCAACCTTACTCCATGCTGCCACATTAATAATATGTTAGAAGCTCCCTCTTTGCTCTTCTCCCTTCCTCCTCCAGACGTTCGGAAAAACATCTCGTACTTGCTAAAACACAAAGGTGCGTGGTGTGGAGCAGGTTCTGAAGCAGGAGGTACAGCAAGGTTCTGGTGAGCGTGCCCACCTGCCTTGGTGCTTGCATGGTCTTTCACTTTGAAAAATGCATCCTGAAGTGCTTGTGCTTTGGGAATAGGCTGGCTGTGCAAAATCCAACACAGCCATTTACTGCTGCTTGTTTTAGCTTGTTACAGTTTGGAAATAAAAATAGATACGTGTTTTTCTCTCTCTCTCTCTCTCTCTCTCTCTCTCTGTTTTTCTTTCCTTTTTTTTTTAATTTTTTTTCCTTTCGAATGTCCTCCTGACGATGAGAGCTATTTTGACCTTGAAGTGGCTTTCTGGGGGAGGAAGGCTAGTGGTTACTGTATTCTTGATGTGTTTCATAGCGCTTTTCAGTACCTGGTGATGTACTTGTGCATCCCTTTCCAGGATAAATGACCTATTTTCCAAGTGGCGCCACTCCTTGCTGCTGCAGTCACTAATCCCAACTCCATGGGAGTTATTGATGGTTAACCTTGAGGATTAGCTGGTCAGCTTTTAGAGAAGCAAGGTTTTAAAAACAGCAGTGTGGATCAATAAAGGTCCTGTTTGGCACAGACCTGAGCCTTTCCAGTACCTATTGGTGGTACAGGCATGCAGCATAATGAGAGTTGATTTATTTTAGAGCTGTAAGCACACTGGGGAAAGAAGAATATGTTTATGAAACTGAAAATATGACTAATAATGCTTTCAAAATAACTAGATTGCTTTTCCTTTATTTCTTCTATTAGAACCTCTCCGCTCAGAATTCACGCGGAGGGCAGTATCTTACAAAAGCTTGAGTATCCATTTAAGCACGCTGTTTTTAGTACATTCTGCCTAATTATTTTGTTTTCCTGTTTTTTCTCTTTTTCTCCCTTCCTAGGTTGTGACTAGACTTATTCATTTGCTGGGTGAGAAGATTCTTGGCAGTCTTCAGCAGGGAGGTAAGAGTCATTCCTGGACGATTCCCATTTATTCCGGTGCTTTCTTGGAACTAGATTACATCATTAAATCCAGAAACAGAAAGCATGTGGTCAAGAAGCGTTCATCTTAGCTGTGGCCACAAGTTACTGGTGGTTTAATTGTAGAACAAGTCCAAAAAATATTTGCATGGAGCAGCTGAGAATGGGAGTGGAATAATTTGCAGCCGAGATAGAAGAGTGTGGCTACACACGTGCAGTGAAATTTCCTTGAAGTTCCTGGTGAGAGCTCAAAGGGAGGATCCGAAATAGCAGCTATTGTAGTCTTAAACCACACTGTGATGCTGAATGGGGTCTGCATATGGGCTGACTTAGTGTGTCTGTGTTTGCCTCGTCGGAGCGGGTTGTCTGACAGCGAGCCATTTGTTATTTATTGGCTCTTAAAACTTGTCTGTGTGGCAGAGGCTGAAACAAAGTAAATTTAGACAAATTAAAATGAGTAGGAGGAAATTTCTATATAGTTTTTCTTGGTCAGCTTTGAAAAGGAAATAAATGCATGTTGATTACCAATAGCCTGGCGGGGCTCTTTGCTGACATTTATTTATTTAAATACCAAAAATTTTATCATGTTGTTTTCATTGCTATTTTTGCAGTATTCCAAGGAGATTGAAAGTGTGGCCTTTAACTGACTAAATTTTGGTGGGTTGTTCTGGAACAGTTTTGGGGAATGAATTCCAAAGTCTGTGTAATTGGCTTTATATAGAAATCTCTAGAGGTAATTGCACTTAAATTGTGCTGCATGTTTAAAGGCCTTGTGGAGCGAGGCAAAGTCTGCTCTGGGGAATAGGATAGTTTTGTGATCTGGAAACATGGGAGGAAAATTAGCAATAGTTATAGGAGTTCAAATGGAGAACTGTGTCTGAAGTTCAGAGGAAGGAGGGATTGATGGAGATGAAAGGATTGAACAGTGACATGTAACTTGTTTGAACCTACAAATATCTTCTTGAAGAACACCAAGAAGAGCTGAAAATCTGTTTAATGTTCTGTGCGGGACTGTTTTAGAAGATGTGAAATGAGTAACACAATGGCTGAATATACATGAGAAGTTTATCTGATGCTTCTTTGTGTCCTGCAGTGTCCTGTGCAGTGGATGATACTGGGAGGCTTTGAAAGAGCTTTCGTATCAATTACAGCATATCAAGTACTCCCATAAGGCCATCTCAAAAATTTATTGTAATAATTCATCTTAGGCCTTTTCCTGGATGAAATAAATGCCAAGATGTTAAAATTTAACTCGGGTGACATTAAGTTTATTACATACTTACAGTTGAATCAATAGGTGCTAGGAGCCAAGTAAGGTTGTATGAGAAGGCTTTTAATTTTAACATCTTTAAAAAAAGATTGATTTATGGAGCACACCTACCACTATTCTTCTCCTGAGCTTGACTTACTCAACCTACCTTAATATATTGGAGATACATCCACAGGTACTAGAGAATTCCAAATTTTATTCTCTTGAAGCTCCCCATTTTCCCATCTTGGAGGAATAAAAAGAAGTGGAGATATTCCCTATAAAATCTCTATTTGGTGAACTAGTTTTTCAAATTGCCCTTTTGTTCCTTGCATAATAGGTCACGTAAATCCATGTTGCATTTTACCTGTTTCTCTACTCGGATGTTTTTACGTCACCCTTTACTTTTACCCGCAGCTGCAATGTCAACAACAGAGTTCATCTTCATCCTGTTGTGAATCAAATACATGGGAGCTCTCTCCATGGATGTTAAACTGAGGATGGAACACTGAGATTAGTGCAGTGGTGTTTCCCTTGCTGCCTGACAGTTGCAAACAATGCTCTCTGAAATGAAATGACATTTAGCTTTCTGGATTGACTGATGGTATTTTTTCCTTTAATTTT
>JAVCKT010059877.1:0-16166 GCA_032273925.1 Rhynchotus rufescens
TTCCTTCCTTCCCTCCTTCCCTCCTTCCCTCCTTCCCTCCTTCCCTCCTTCCCTCCTTCCCTCCTTCCCTCCTTCCCTGTTCAGTTTTCCCAGGTTGTTCCCCAGCAAGGTGAAATGAAAGCCCCAGGTTGCTGCAAACCAGGTCCTGGCACGCGGTGGGCACTGTGGGAAGGCCGTGAGGGGCTGCGGAGCGTGGGAGCTGTGTGCGCATCCCTGCTCCAGCACATACTGCCGGAGCGATTTGGCCTGGGCTCCCGGGTGTGCTGCAGGACTCGGATGCTGCAGGAACTGCCGTGCCAGCCCACAGCTACCAGGTCCAGAACCTGAAGCTGGATCCCCATATTCTTGATAGAGGACACAAGGAGAGTTAGTCACCCTCGAAAGATGAGTCCACATGAGGCCACCATGGACGTTTCCACCTGCACATCCTTCAGGTCAAGGAGCCTTTACCATTAGCCTCCAAGAGGCAGGAGGAGTATTGGGAATTGTACTGTCCTTCTCCAGACTTTAGGCGCCCAAACTCTGGGTCGGATCTTGAGAGCTGGTGGTACCACCTCGCCTGTGTCAGACCTGACGAGGGCTTGTTGTATCCCTCAAAAACTACAAAAAATGATTTTTTATGTTAAAGCCATTATTATAAATTTAGACATTGGTTAGCATAATGCCTAAATTTTAGGTTAGTGGTTTGAACGCATGAACAGGGACTGAAACAAGTGGATTTTAAGCCTCTCGGCTGGAAGAAGCTCAAACCCCCATCACAGAGAGCCGGCGAGAGCGAGCCTGGCTGTGGAGCTGAGGGCGAGAGCACAGGGTTGGGAGGGCAGAGCCACTTGCTCGTCACACTCCAGCTTGCGGATGAAAAGCAAAGATCATTTGGGGAACACAGGCTTGAAACTATGCCAAGCTCCTCGCTGGCCTATTAAGACATCATGCCTAGTCCTCCTGTTTGTGTTTTGATGAGCTGAGTTTGTGCCACCTCTGCCCAAGGGAGCTGGCTCTTGACCGTGCAACGGATAATTAAAATAGTTGCCTTGGAGTAAAACTGCCCTGGTAGGAACGTGAGGAAGACAAGGCACAGGTGCTGGTGACTGAGTATGAATAAATGAGGGCAGCCACATGCCCAAAGCCTTTTTCTTGTCTCCATCCATCACCTTTCAGGTAAAATCACTTCTCCTGGAATAGTTGCCTTGAGTTCAAAGTCTTTGCATAGAGATACTGAGTGTTCACAAAACCAGCGCACATTGTCTCAGGATTTAAAAGCTGACTTGAAGTTCTTCTCTCTGGGAACAGCAGCTCAAAAGGGCTGCAAAGCATCCAGCTGCCTGAAGAGAGTCTTGTCCTGCAGGAACAGGCCCATGTGAAAGACACCGGCAGCACCTTTCCAAGTGCCAAGGCAGGAGAGACCCGGTGTCTCTCCCTGGTGCTGAGGAGAAACCCGGCAGTGGCTCCTGGGCCGAGTGGGCGACTCTCGTCACCGGTGTGAGGGACCTCAGCCCACGTCTGGGGAGACTCAATGCTTCCCAAGTCCAGACACCTGAAGGAAAAGAGAATTTCACCCCAAAACTGCTTAGAATGAAGTTTGCAAGCAGCTCTGCCCAGGGCACGCCCTGGGAAACTGCGGCATTTTGTTGCAGTTGTTGTGCTACTGGAAGGCCTCTCAGAGCCCTGACTTGGGGAATCCGGGAGCACGGGGCAATCTCAGAGCTGATTAAAAGCAATAATTCATTTTCTAGCTGTCAGGAGCTAGAGAAAAGCTGGAAATTTTTACTCGATTGTGATGCCAGGGTTCAGACAAGGCAAAAGGAAAAGATTCCGAGGTTTCTGACATTAAAAAAAAAAAAAACATTTTAATTAAAACTAGTGCTTTGTATAAGGGAGTGCCTGGTTTGTGATTTTTGAACACATGTGGCCAGCAAATTTGTGAATGGATCTGCAGTGGCCCAAGACCTGCATGTGCTAGCCCAGTAAATGGGCACAGCCCCATATGCCCATTTCAGAAATTAGGACCCTGAGGCCCATTTGTCGTCTAACACTCCCCTTCTGCAACCTTCCCTCCCAAATCTGGCTACATTGGATCCATCCTGGAGGCGTTGCCAGGCCCCAGTTAGTGTTTGTGTTGCAGAACCTGATTCTGTCTGTGATGGCTCCTCGTGACAGCAAGGAGATATAGCAACGAGATAGCAAGGAGATAGCAAGGAGCGCTCTTCCAGCGCTGGCATTCGCTGGCAGGGGTTCCATACGTGAGCACCATAGCATTCATTGCTGTAAATAAATCTTTTTGAAATATTTGGAACTGCTGCATAGAGCTAATTAAAGTACCAGGCAAAGGAGAGACTACTTGAGTAACAGCTTCAGGTATATTATAGGGAGCACTTCACAGAAACAGAGATTTTCCCCTGCTTGCAGCACTTTTGTACCATCAGCAAGCTTTGCAAGGCTTGACATGCAGACATGAGAAAGTAATACCAAAGCTCTCTGCACATTATTTGCCTACCTCTGATCTTACACAAAGCAGGTGGTGCTTGTTCCTTCTTTCCTCCTCTAGTTTCCTCTCATGTAGAGAAAAAAATGCGACCCAGTATCTTGTCATCAGCCAAAATAAGAGGAAACATATAAAAAATGAATGCATTCTCCCTTCCATTAAAGAAATGGATTTGAATTTACCCTTTTGTAGCTTTAAATATGAGGAAAAAAATGGCAGTTCTCTGATATGTGAAGCTCACTCCATCGCTAATAGAAGAGCAAAGTGGATCTCGTACCTTGCCATTTTCAGTTATGTGTATACATTACTTCATTGCCAGGTCTGTGCTGTACACAAGGGAGGACAGGACTGCAAGCTTTCCACCATAAAAGTGAACACCCGGTGATTGGCCTGAGCACAAGCTCAGCCATCATCAATGCGGAGTGACATTTAATTAACCTAGAAACTGTTACTGAGGAGTTTATATGAACAACAGAAGATCAAAGAAGATGTCTCTGCCCCTTCTCATTGGTCTGGTTTAACTCCTTACAGCAGGATGTTGTGCATCAGGAGCGTTTTTTTTTCTTCCTTTGAAGTTGCTTTCAAATGTTTTTTGGCAAAGCTGGTAACAAGTGTGATGTTTTCTGTCTCATTCTCATTGCAATAAATTTACCAGCTGCAGAGACTAAAGAGTTTTCCTAAAACAGCATTGGAGCACGAAGAGGCTGCTCACCAGGGCGGGCTGAGCCTCTCCGTGACAAACCTGCTCTGCTTTTCCAGGGACTGGTGATGGGAGCTCTTGCTCTGCAACGGCAAGTGGCAGGGATGTGTTTGCTATGGGGGTCTATGATAGTTGGGACTGGGGACTGAACCAGAGCTGAAACTAAAACACGATTTTAAAGCTTTGGTGTTGGGAGCACTTTCAGCCACAGCCAAACTTGACTCAGAGCAGAGCTGGAGCTTTGGCTGGTTCAACTGCTGCTTCCTGCGCTGCTCCCAGGGAGAGAGATGACAGGTTTGGATGGTGCTGCTGAGCGTGGCACAGTGTGCTGAGCTTGTGCTCAGCTTTCTGGCCCAGAGGGAAGAAGTGACAGCAAGGGGGCAAGGCAGGACCTCCCTCTGCAGCAGCACCGCAAGAGGATTAAAGTGATTAAAGGAACTCTGTAGCTGTGGCCTTAGAGGCCCTGCTACAGAGAAGCAGCTTTTGACTCAGTCCTAAGCAGCACACAGGGTTCAGGAAGTAACTATTTAAGTGGTATGTTAAAAAAATATGTTAAATATGTTAAATTCAGCCTCCTCATAGACGCAAAAAGGAAAGCCAGAGGTCCACAGGCTCTGCAAAAAAGTCCTCTGAGAAATCCCAGTTAAATCAAAGAAGTCAGCGAGGCCAAACAGCAGAAGCTAACAGAAGTTCAGAAAAGTTCAAACTAGGAATAAAGGAAGATGTCTGTCAAGTTAAATGCATAAATGCATAAATAAGTAAATAAAAATCAGAACAGAAAAAAAAAAGCAACTTTATAAGCTTAAAAGCTAATATTAAGAAATATTTTAAAATATTTCTTATTATTTTCTTAAGAAATATTAAGAAAGCACAAATAACAACTAGCTGACTAGCTGGTGGGACCAGGAGATACTCACACAGAAGATCTAAATACTGCTGTAACTCAGATATTAATTCATGAAACTACTGCTTCTTTCATCTATACTTTATAAATATATATAACACTTTGGCTGTGGTGCCACAGGAATGTAGGCTGATAGATGTGACCCAAACTTTTAAGACAGATTCTAAAGAATCACCGCCAGTTTTAGCCAGGAAACAGCAGATTAGTAATACTGATTTTTACTCAGGGGCATTGCAAGAGAACAGAATAAGACTAGAAGCAGACACATGGATAAATGTGATATGTTGGGAGAAGTCCCACACTGTGTAAATAAAAGACATGCTGTCTGTTAAATTTCTTTGAAGGCTTTGAAAAGGAATTAAACTGCTAGGGGGTATGGAGGAAGATCATTTTATAGATTAATAACTGCTTGAATAGTAGAAAACAAAGCAGTTTTTCAGTGGAGGAAGGACATCAGCTGGAATCCATCAGGAATCAATGTTAAGGCCTCTGCTCCTCGACATATGCATAAAAAAAAATCAGAAGCAATGTGTGAATACTCTGGCAACAAAGTTTGCTCATTATAAAAGCCTGTTCAGATGGATTACACCAAAGCTGTCTGTCGGAAGTGCAAAACCATCTTAAAATATAGACTGACCGGGTTGTAAATTGACAAATTAAATTAGGTGATGAAAGATATTAAGTAATGCACATAGAAGAAAAAAAAACTGCATACATCATGATTCTATACATCATGATTCTGAAAGGAAGCTGTAGTGGAGCGGAGGTCGATCTCTTCTCCAGAATTACTGTGACTGGAACAAAAGGAAATGCCCTGAAGTTGCACCAGAGAAGGCTCAGGTTAGATATTAGGAAAAATTTCTACTCAGAAAGGGAGGTGAAGCCTTGGAACAGGCTGCCCAAGGAAGTGGTGGAGTCACCGTCCCTGGCAGTATTCAAGAAATGTGCAGATGAGCAACTTAGGGACATGGTTTAGCAGGCAGAGTGGTGAGAGGGTTATGGCTGGACTTGATGATCTTGAAGGTTTTTTCCAACCACAATGATTCTACGATTCTATGAAAAAAGAAAACCTCCTCCTGCCGTTGTACAAATCCATGATTTGCCCACTACTCAGTTCACTGTACTGCTCACTTTGAGCCTCCTCCCTCAAAAATGATGTAACAAAACAGGAGAATAACAAGTTGTATAGCGTGGTGTGGCATGGTGTCCTTAAAACCATGACGGTGCTTTTGCTGGGACAGAGAGGACTGGGCAGGGGTGGAATGTGACACATCTGTGATAAGAACATGATCAAATCCTGAATAATGCAAAGAGTGGGGACTTTGCTCCCCTCACAACACCATAATTAAGGGAGTACACAATGACATTCCCCAAGAAAGAAAAGGAAATAGTGAATCACATAATGCATAATTGCCATGGGACAGTGTGTAGGCCTAAAATACAAACGCATTAGACAGGCTGCCGGAGAATAAATCGAGCCGTGGCCGTTCAACATGACAGGTTGTCAAAACCTGTCAAAAAGCTGCCTGGCCACAGTGCTTGGAAGTGTGCTCGAGGTGACTCTGCTGGCGCAGGAGGGTGGGACTGAATGATCTTCAGAGGTCTAACCTCAACCCTTCTGTGAGCTGTGAACTTCTGGTTCAGACGCCTCCTGAGCTAGAAGCCTGGAGGAGAAAGATCCCTCTATTTTGTCCTTTCTCATATACTCTTTCCTTAAGCAGCTACGAATGTCCAGTGTCAGAGACAAGATACTAGATGAAACAAGACATTGAATTAGAATGGGTTTCAATATTTGTAGGTGCAACTGCAATAGTACCAAGTGTTTTTCAATAGTTCACTCTTAAATAAAATCATCAGGTCATTGTGCGAGTAAAATCTGTTAATTGAATGCCCAAATCCACTGAAACTAATGCAAAATTCTTCAGGATTGAAGAATATTAATGATTCCTCTGGCTTTTTAGAATAGATATCTTCATCCAAGGTTCAGTAATGTTATTGTCATAATTTACAAAGAGAACTCTAAGAGTGAAAATGCACAAAAAAATAAAAAATCAAGTCATAACTGACATGCAACCCAGCTGCAAAACAAACAGCAACTATAACTTGGATTTATAAACAGTCTCCTTTACATCATACCTTTGAGGTAAAATCACACTCAAAGCCCTTTGTATATAACTACATGCTACAAAGCAATGCTATAAAAGACTGTGAATTGTCCTGTCTCTTCAAACTGAAGACAGTTTTCTGTGTTGGGTAGCTGAAACCCAGTATTAAAGTTGTCCCCTTTATTTGTATAACTTGTCCATGGTCCTGTCAAGAAATAAAGACTGTGAAGTGTGAGACCAGCCAGTCCTTTGGTCTAAGGCAGCATCAAGAGTACTTATACCTTTCCTTCAAAGACCTGCAGTGCTGGAGAGTTCCCCAAGTTCCCCAAACCATCCCTTCTGGGGGGCTTTCTCACTCTTAATATTGCAAAATTCTTCTTAAAGTTTTCTTGAATAGTCTTTGCAGTAGCTTAAGCCCTTTTCCTTGTCCTTTTCATTGAGAGTTTGGGCAACGCTTATTCCTTCCCTTTTACAGCAACCTTTTATGTATTTAAAGACATAAAAGATATTCCTCCCGATTTCCTCAGTCTTCTTTTCTTTGGGCCAGGAGTTCATTCAACTTTTCTCCATAAGTCATATTTTCTAGCTCACTTGTCATTTGTGTTGCTCTGCTCTGGACTTTCTCCATCCGCAGGGATGTAAGCCAGACACAGGCGGTATTCCAGCTGAGTCATCACCAAGCACTGAAGAGAGCAGAATGGTCAATTCTTAGGTCTTGAAGTCAATAGACATCACTATATATGCATATACATGTACAAGGACAATATTTGCTTTATTTTCACCAGAACCATACTGTTGATACAAGTCCAACTTGTTAAATTAGCTTGTTAATCCTCTCATATCCTTTTGTAGAGTATACAGTGTAACTTTTCAGTGTCAGCTGTGATTTTTTGAGTCTAGAGACCTACATACTTTTTAGTAACAGAGGAAACCTAGGAAAAAGTCCAAAGAAGCTATTCCTGTATATTATACATGTTTGTTAATAGTGGACCATTACTTTATGGGCACACTTGTGCAAGCAGGTTTGTACTGGCCCTATAGTAACTTCCTATATACCAGTGTTTTGGAATTATTGTTTTTAGGCTTTGATGCAGGTTGGTTGACAGGGTTTAGACTTGATAAGGTTTAGATTTTATATGGGTTTCTGAAATGTTTTCTGCAAAGAAAAGCAGACATATTTTCACTAATTTAAATTTGCTACAGAGAGCTGTGAGCCTCCTCAGGGAACCACATTAGAAAAGACTGAAACCACCCATCTTGGCCATGTTTCCCTGCCTTATAATGAGAATGTTATATGAAAGAGCATTAACAAAAGCCTGGCTAGAATCACAATATGTGAAAAATCCTGCTTTTGCCATCCTCACAAGGCCTGTTATCCCTGCTGCAGAAGGAAAGAAAATTGGTTTGATGTTATTTATACTCACACAAATCCACGTTAATTAATACTCTTTTTCTCTACCTTCCAGATAACTACAGTTTCTCCAGCTACTTCCATTAAGAGTTTTTTTTTTTTTCTAGGACAACTTATTTTGTTTAGCTGATAATTTCCAAACTACTTTCTACACTTTTAAAAGTTAGCCATTATGTTTTATATTTCCCATTTTCTCATCTTCAATCATGTTTTTTGACTCTCACTGGTCTGTGAGGTGGCTGATGGTTCTGAGGTCACTCTTGCCAGTTCATCAGGCTCTCAGGCTGTCATTACCAGTACAGCTGAAAACCTCTAACTTATCCACATATTTTTTTGACTCTTTTCTTGCCTATTTTAGTGTGAAAATAGTTTGTGGTTAATATTAATTTATTTAGATATTTACTTATGCTTAATCTTTTTCTTTTTTTTAGTTTTATTGCCTCCTCATCTTACAAATAAGGATGCTGTTCAGTTGCTTTCTCCATTGTCCAGATCAAAACATTTTTTACAACTCTCAGAAACTCAGAAAACAGAGAATGTTGTTCATCAGCAAATTCATCAACTGATAGCTCTAAAATGAATGTACAAACCAGCTTCTAAGTTATGTACCCAGAGCAGAAGGCATCGGAAAGGGAGCATGCAGAGAACGCTTGTTTAAGTGAGCAATTAGTATCAGCAAGCACGAGCAGGGCCAGTTTCACCTACAGTGCAAAATGTAAGGGATGAAATTGAAGTTTAACAGCAAGAATTTGTCCTTGGAATTTCATGAGAAGTTACAATAAAATAAATGGCTTGTTTTTGCGAAGGGAGATGCTACTTTAAAAAAAAAAAAAAGAAAAAAGAGTGAGGATGCTGCTTGCAAGATGGCAGGAAAAGAGCTGGCACCTGAGGCACGCGGGTTAGGGCTTTTGCAGCACAGAGAGGGTGGCCCAGGGCTCAGGGCACCCTCCCCTATGCTCTCCCACTGCCTCCCCTGCGCCAGCATTGCACTCAGCTAATCCCACACGGGGAGCAGAATCAGGAAACGGCAACAGCAGAACCGGCAGAACCCTGACCACAAAAAGGAAAAAAAGAGGTTGTTTCTGCTTGTATTGCTTCCTGCTCTGGCTCTCTGTGGGACTAGATGAGCACCAGGCCAGCACAAGGTGACAGGGGAGGAGAGTGAGGCTTGAGTGGGCAGGACTACCTATTTTAGCAGCAGTTTAAGACTGAATTAGTTCAGCTGAACTACATGATGAACTACAGTCCCTGAGGCCCATGGCAATCTTGCTGCCTCAGCTGACAAACTCTTTCAAAATCCTTCTCATTAAAGCAGATGAAATATCAGGCCAGCAAGAAAATTTTCTGTCCCGTTGCTCTCCATAACAATGGAAAGGAGAAATGGAGGTGACAAGGAATGCTAATGCAGGGCAGGAGGAACGGTGACGAAGCCAAGCAGTCACCCACACGTTCTTCTGGCAGGCTGAGACTGCAAACTGAAAAAGCCTGTTCGGGAGAGCAGGGTGGTCAGGTGAGATGGAGACAGCACATTCGTGAGTAAGGATCCTGTTTCCGTACTCTGCAAAATGAAACTTTCACTAGTTCACATGCAGGCTAACATGAGCAAATTGAAAAGACAAGAAAGGCAATTGCGCAATATTCATAACCAAGATTTAGTTAAAAGACACTGTAATAACTCAGCGAAGGCCAAGCCCTCCCTCATATCCTAGGCATTATGCAATAATATAGGAAACAAAGGCAGTCTTTACTCCAAGGCCACCTGGAATATAGACCAAGGATCCTCAAACCACATATTCAAAAATCATCTCCCAGTCACCAGAAATCAATCCATTAGGGGAACCACATGTTTCTTAGGCAAAAGTTGCATATTTCACAGAGAAAACCCTGCAGAGAACAAAGGAGGAACGACAAGGATTCATAGCCAAACCGCATGCAATTTGCAATCAATTTAGCAAATTCTTTTCCTGACACTGACAGCCAGAGGAGGGACAAAACTCTTCACTGCTTCATCCCCCAGAGGTTCCTCCTTTTCTCCCTAAGTCTCAGGATAAAGCCCTGGTGATAAATGAGTAGTAAAACTTTTCCCCACATCTTTTTCAGATGGCAAGAAAAAGGGACTGAAAGACCTTGTGAAACTCAAGAGGCAAACCACTAGCACTGGTGCCATCCCATGAGCACAGTTGCTTGAGCTGGGAACCAGTGTAGAGGGAATCAAGTCCTGTTCAGTTTTTCCAGGTCCAAAACTGAACTACTGTGAGAATTTCCATAGAAACTGGCGAGTCACTAGGAGACACACATTCTTCTAGCAAGACATAAGCCCAAGAAGAAACTCATCACCCAAGGCCCTTCACAGACCTAGTTGTCTCATGCCCTGAGTGAGGGAGACAGTTGCTGGCACAGCTTTCAGGGGAACTCGTGAGCCAAGATCAGGCTGTTGGTCCCCAAATCTGTCATCCCACATCTCCTTCAAGGTTGTTTTTCACTCTTTTGTGCTCTTGTTCATGCCTTCATGAGGATGTTCGTATTCATAAAGATTTTTTGTTATCTCTATTGCCCTAGACTTTACACTGTGGCAAAGACCCTGTTTCTGCTTTGTGTGTTGTTCACAGAAAATGAATATTAGTTTTCGTACTGCCAAGTGTTGCTTAAACAGAGGAAAATCATCCCTCAAAAAAACCCTCATCTTCTTAGATGGAATCCCCAAAGTAGAAAAACAATAGATTTATATAAGGAGAACCTTTAAGATATGGGTGGAAATTTTTGGAAAAAAAAAAAAAGGGAAGAAGAAAGGATATCATGTGCCAATACAAACTTACCTACATCTCTGCTGAGACAATAATACAATTGTACTAAAACCTGTACAATAAATGTGCAACAAACAGGGTGGCACTAAAACTCAGTGAGTTTTATTGTCTTTCCTCAGGGTGCAAATGTCACCAAATATCAGCAAAGCCTAAATTACTGAGAAGAGAGGAAGTAGTTCCAAACGTTTCCTGTGTAACATCTAGTTAAGAGTGTCATTCCCACAAATCACTCCCCCAGAATGAAATATCAGTCATTAAACAATTTGCCAAGAGAATAAATGATCCCTATGAAAGGAACATAAACATTAATTAAAGAAAAGATGATGATCAAAAGGGGAACACAAAACACTAATAAACAACCTGGAAAAACTTCCTGAACAGTAATCAAATCAAGCCAGAGCTACAAGCTCCACACCACAATAAAGAAAAACTTCCTTCCCCTAGTCAGTAAACTAGTTAGCTCAAAAGTCTTTACTCAAGTGCATCTCTGGCACAAAACATAAATCTATCGCCTCTGAGAGCAGGCACTATGAAAAGAAGAACAGTCTCTCTGAGGAGACATATGCGCAGACACCCACACTTTGTACAGCTCACAAGAGTGGCACTTAATACAAAATCTGAAAAAGAGCCAACCTCAAACCTCAGATGAACTGCTGAACCCAGACCTGCTGATAGTCGCTGATCCCCAGCAGCATCGCTGGTCCAACACGCACAGCAGCCACCAGCCTCTTCAGCCTGTACCATTTCAAGCCCATGGCATACTAACCGGACAACAAAACAAGGGTAAAATCCAGAAACAAATATTACCTTTATCCTCCCTTCAGATTCACCCAAAAACTTGGTTTGTGGTATTTGGGCATTTCTTCCTCATGGCATGGTGAGACTGAAAGCAACCCCAAGTCCCCACTGCCATTCTCAGAGCTGTAATCTCCTGCCAATACAGATGTTGCTCAGACCAACAGCTTGCAGCTTACCAAGCAATTAGATGCTTACAGAGAGAACATGTGGATAATATTTTTGTTAATATTAATCACTAGAACATTTTCAGAAACAGCAACCTTTGGCCTTGCCAATAAATCAGGCCTCTTGCTTCTCACATGTCAGGACAAGCTGTAGGGTTTGAAGGACTGCCGATTGTAGAGTTTCTCCATCATAACCAGCACCAGCTGCTGGCCAAGGGACCTTGGGCCATGCAGGAATCCCCTCACGTCTAAATAACACATCAGAAGTTCACCTTGGAAGTTTTGGTAGGGCAACTGGTGGATTATTGGTTAAAGCAATGATGCTAGTGTGTTGCTGCAAGGATTTGCTTGAACAAGCTCATTTTAAACCTTATCATCATAGCAGATAAATGAATAGCTCTAAACCAATACTTAGTGCAAACGCCTTCCGGAAATACGTCTGAGAAAACCATGTACGTCAAGGTAAGCTCTCAGAAACACTGAGGTGGGGAGAAAAGAGAGAAATGCAAGTGTTGACATCAAATACTATTATTTGTGCCAGCCACTACCTCTCTTTGTAGTTTGGATGATGACACTTGGCAGATAAGCAGAAAAGCTGCAGAAAAAGTTTAATGCAGAGAAGTTTGATATAACACAGGGAGGGAGTTGTATCAAGGAATATCTGATCTGGCACCAGAAGGCAGTTATCACTGTTGGAAGACTCCCGGTGTGAAAGCAAGATGGATGACACAGGGCTAGAGTTTGGTCCAGATGGATTAGAGTCACATGCTAAAAGGATTAAAACTGCTCATGACCTGAAGGCACTCAAGAGCTACAACGTAGCCTGGAACCGGAGATATTCCACACAATGTGTTTCATGCCATGCTCATAGAGCAAGGCCATCTCATAAATTGCCTGGAACTTGACTGTGACATGCAGATGTGGTATGCACCAATAAACATCGACCACAAATGGGGAGAGAAAGATGGAAGATGAGCTTGCATCAGTCTCAGGTCCTTCCACTGAAGTGTCCTGTTTTCACATGATATAATTCTTATTGACTATTGACTATCAGGACAAAACTTATTCTCTAGTTCCGCCTAAAATGTGCTAAACACATTGAATATTAATGTGTAGCACTTTCAGTTGAACACATCCATATTGCATGCTATTTTGATGGGTACTGTCTTGCATTACTTTGCATCCCACCAGGAGCATCTCTGTGTCATACCAGGGACATGCTGACCCAGGTCACCTCCTTGTTTACGTGCTGACACACAGCCAGGTGTGGATAAATGGATAATATCCACTATTGGATAAATGCTACTGTCACAATGTTGAACTACCAGCAGTCCAGGACATAGCATTGGTCCATGCACTGTTACAACTGACACTTTGCAGAGGTCTGACGTCTTGTCCTCCAGATCTCAGTAGAAGCCACATAACAAAACTAGCAATACATGAGGGAAAAGACAGAGTCTCTGGCAGGGCTTTTGCCAGTTGTCTGTGATTTATTGAAGTCTGTGACTGTTGAGCTGTTGTTTGTATCAGACAGAGCTGGACAGCTGTCTGAGACCAGCAGGCATGCTAGGGAGAAAGAGGGTCATTAAAAGCCAAATTCTCTTGGCTATGCAGAAGCCTATGTAGCTTATAGACACCCATGTTTGGGGATCTGCAACACAACATTATTGAGCTTCTCAGTTTGCTCTAACCTCAAAGTGATATCCTGACCCAGTGTGGGAAATGAGCTCAGAAATGCCAGGACCAATGTTGCTCTGGGCATGGCTGGCCCTTCCAGCCATCCTGTCTCCCTCCTGGCTGGGCACTGTGGTCTAGCTCTGTTTACATGAGTGTGTGCATCACAGTTTGATCAAGTCTCTTCCTAAGGCTACAGCTGGCAGGACAGCTAACGAGGTGCATCTGTCAGTACTGCTTTCACATGATTTTACAAGGTGTTGTTAGGCTTGTTTCCTGCCGCAGATAAACAGCATTTGAGCACACTGTTATTTCATCAACTCTTCTGATGAAACCTATGAAAAACCACAGAGATAGAGAGATTCCAGTAATGAAAGAGATGTGGGGTAGAATACCCACAGACCCTTGAGGGTCTGAACAGTCATTGCAGGACTCTACTTACTTCACGATAAGCATCTGCGTGTCCATAGGGCACCTAAGTGGGACTTCATGGTACAGTGAGTTCCACATGACATCAAGGACCTGCAACTCCTGCCAGTGTAGACAGCTCTGCTCTTACCACCATGCAGAGCATCCAAAGGGATGCCAGTGTGACTCGCACCAGTGCCAGGATGAGGCCTTCCTGCAGAGAGCAAGTGCCTGTTCCAGATACCTGTGCCTAGCTGATACAAGGGAAGGAAACCTCATGAGATTGTCTTGAAGATGCATTAACCTCATGGCTTCCACGCTTCCAAGCCAAGTGTGAGATCAGAAGATTCATATACCCTAAAGCCCCTGCATCCTATCAGTTAAATGAACATTTTTAGGGCATGAGACCCTGGGGAAAAACAAACAAACAAACAAACAGCAAAATCTGCACACACTGTCTTGTAAGAGTAGGTATTTCCCTAAAGGAGGAATGTTCTTCTAAAATGATACTACAACTTGATTTTGAAAAAGAACTTCCAAGATGTGTGAAGCTAACCTTTCCTGTTAAGGAATGAATGGAAGATGAATGATTCTAAGGGAAAAAAAAATCTCCTAAAAGACATAAAATTTTATTGTACTGCCGTCTGTGACACATAGGAGAATTCGTATTTCTTAACTTTAAAAAATAACAAGACATTTTCCATGGTAAAATCAGCAACCACAAATGTAATCGTTTATGTAATTATTTTGCTTCACTTATTTCTAAAGCAGTCAACTCCTACTCATTCCTTCCAGTATTGATTTTTTTAAGGATGAGTCTGTTTCCAAAGAGAGAAGCTTCTATTTATGATAATGAAGAAATAGATAAAGCACTTATAACACAAATGTCAGACAAGGCATAGCAGCAGCAGGTTGAGCCAAGGTATGGTGACTTCTCAGAGAGCAATGGTAGATGGCTCAAAGCAGACATTAAATCTTATCATATTCATCTTACTCAGTAAAAGCAAATTCAAGGGACCAGCACGCTAACCATTATCACATTTTCCAGAAAAGATAAAAGAACAAAGACTCTTTAATCAATACGGGAAAACAGCAGATGTTTGGACTTAAGCAAAGAGAAGACACAAAGTCTTACAAGGGAAAAGTGATGATTTCCAAGCTGTTCTCAGGATCAGCTGCATATATTTAAGATAAGGAAATTATGTAAAAACAGGGCATTTAAAACATTTGTATCTAGAAGCCCTGATGGAAAAGATTAGATGGTCTTTACTTCCATAACACAAAAGCTAGCAGGGAAATGCTCAAGGAATTTGTCTGGCTTCTTGAAGCAAGGACATTTGAGAATTACTTGAAAACAAGTAATTACAGGAACCTGACTCACATGTTGGGAGGTCTTAAAGCAGGAAGGCACAAAGTTTGGACACTCTCTCTGAGCCTCATTTCATCTGAGAAGCACCTTGGCACAAAATGTGGAGTCTACATTGTAGTAGGGCCTCCAGTTTCAGGTGCCAAATGCAATTCTAGACCTATTGAGACCAAGAATATAGTGGATTTCAGAGAGAGCTTTGATCATAAAATGACTTGCAATATGCTTGGAGATTGTCATGAGATATGTCTCGAGCTAATCAGCTACTTCAGTTGGCTTCCAAGCCCAAGCCACGCTACTCTGGAGCAGGGGGATTTTACAGATCTCTCTGACCAAAGGGAAGGACTGAGCATTACCAGCTGGATGTGTAGCAAACGGCCACTCAAGAGTCACTTGAGAAATGTGCTGCTGTCAGCAGGTGCCTCACAGCCCAGAAGGGCTGTGATGAAAAAGAAAGAGCTCAAGAGGAGCTCTGCACAGCTCAGAGTTACAGAGCGCAATAGAACCTGCTGTGGGAACTACAGCTTTGTAGATTAGAGCTCAGTGTACACTTGTGCATTAACCTCTAGGATACTGAAGTGGATTTTGCTTTGGCTGTTGGTGGTAGGATTTTTCCTTTTTAATTTTCAACTTCGTTGCTTTCTTTCCTACTCTGTTATGCTGGATGAAATAAGTGATGAGCTGCAGGTTGCTGTGCATAAGTGGCTCTGAGAAATGCAAGCAGGCAACCAGAAGGCCATTGGGAAACCTGTGGTGCAAGTTTAGGTACCTGGGAGAGCTTGTGGAGTTTCACCTCCTGAGAAAAAGCTGGTGGAAGGCATCCTATCCATGACAGCTGAAACCTGTGGCAAGCTGTAAATGTCTTCCTAGAGGCACATGGATCCCTGATCAAAACTCTGTGCATAGTGGTTGGATGTTAACTCAGGTTCTGGCAGTCCGAGATGAAGACAGTTCTTGCACCTGGAAATGGAGATGAACTCCATTCAGTTCCTTGGAACCTGAAGTGTGATAAAAAAAATCAATTAATAGAACGATTCAGCCAGCTTAGTGATCAAGTTCAGAGCTAGTCAACAGAGGAATTTCCATTCCAAGAGAAATATTTGCACTTTGAGTCTTGTTTTCTATCTAACTTAGGATGAAAAGTCAAATTTCAAACAAACAAACAAAAAAAACAAACAAATCCTATAATAAAAATATCTTAACAAGGAAAAAAAAAAAGATTCAAATACATCCACCCAAGAAACTGTCTTATAATAACACAGTAAAAATTTGCAACATAATAATCAAAGAGAAATGAGATGACTGAAAGGAATTTGAGAGGTTTGAGCTGGAATCTCTAATTTTCATTTT
>JAVCKT010059886.1:0-16165 GCA_032273925.1 Rhynchotus rufescens
TTTTCAGTGGTGGCCAGCGATAGGACTAGAGGAAACGGCCACAAGCTGAGGCACCAAAAGTTCCACAGGAACTTAAGAAAAAATTTCTTAAGAGTGAGGGTGACAGAGCCCTGGAACAGGCTGCCCAGAGAGGTTGTGGAGTCTCCTTCTCTGGAGATCCTCAAAACCCGCTTGGACACAGCCCTGTGCCCCATGCTCTAGGTGACCCTGCGTGATCAGGGGGGTTGGACTAGATCATCTGTAGAAGTCCCTTCCAACTTTAAGGATTCTCTGATTCTGGACACTAAGTTTCATGTCCAGTTAAGTCTGGACACTAAAGTTGAGTTCAGTTCACACAATTCACTGCTACTGAAGACTTCTTGTGTAATCTTCTTGGGTTGAAATATCGATATCTATATGATATTGAAGGACCCAAAGGACGTGTGAAGCAGCAGTACCACTTGCTGTCCCAAAACCACGTGGAAGCTGGATCATTTCCACACAAACTAGAACTTAGTCTATGTCTCAGATTAATTATATGTAGTGTCTTTGTGGACCTTCATTGGTATTTGTGGCCCTTTAATGTATCTTGTCATTGAAAGTATAAGTTTCATCCATTTTAAAGCACCCAAAATGGTGCAAGTATTATACTACGGCCACCTGAGTGATGTTTTTAGATGACAGAATTCAGAATATACTGACTTCAGGTCAAATGTGAGTGCCCAAGGGTATAAAGCCTGCTGAAGTATGTTGGAGGACTGTACAAAGATCATGTCCATACTTGTGGGCAGACCTATGATGTTCAAACTTCTTTCCTGGACATCTCCTGTTTTATTACATGGATACACTCAACATTTCTGCAGGCTTCTCAGCATATACCTAAGCATGTATCCAAGAGTCTCCATAGTCCCTGTTATTCTTCGTTGTGATTTCACAGAATGACAGAATCACAGAATGCTTAAGGTTGAATGGGACCTCTAGAGATCATCTAGTCCAAACTTCCTGCTCAAGCAGGAACATCTAGAGCACGGGCCACAGGGTTGCATCCAGGTGGGTTTTGAAGATCTCCAGAAAGAATCTCCAGATTTAAACCTAAAGCAAAAATAGATCTGTAAAAAGGTATCCAAAGACCAGCTGATTACTCACCAGTGTCCAATATATTAGATTTGCTCCAAGCTTAAGAGATACTGAAAACATTGAGTTCAAAATGCTGTGACTACTCTCATAAAGAAATAAAGAAATTAGCCTTTGTGAAGGTCTACTCACTGTTAGCAGAGCACACAACAAGGAACTGAAAGATTTGAACTGAATTCCCTTATTAGTCTGAGAGGACACAAAGCTGCACTGTCTCTTGTCCTATAATTTTGGAGGTGGGTCATGAGGCCAAGAGTGATGGTGTTGTGGAAAGGCATCTCTCAGCCTTGAGGAGTAACCTTGACAGGCGTCCCTGCTCAAGGGGAGATCCTGATGTGCAGGCTGCTGCCATGCCAGGAGAGCTCAAGGGGCTCTTGGACTGTCCACATATTTATAGGATAAGATGATTGACTTATAGTCATTCTTTCATTCAGAGGATCATTGGCTAATGTATTAGCCTTATCTCCCCATTGGGATGCAGCCTTCAGGACTGTTATGTTGAGTCTGAGTGGGAGAAGAAATCAGAATGGTAGCGCCTACCAAGATTAGATAGATCGCTGGTGGTTAGCAACTGAACAGGGCTGCATGTAACGTACAGGCCAGGTTGAGCTGGGAAAGGAGCACATCCATCACAACATCTCAAGGATACTCCTCAGGGTTAAGAAATACTTACCAAAATAGATTAATGGTAAGTGACTATAGTGCGCTCTTTTGAGCTTGTAAACTTTACCGACATATTGCGCAGAAGATTCCGTAGTCATAAACTGTTGACCAGGTCTGGAACTAGGATTGGATCCAACCACACCCAGATTCCTCTCAGAAGGAGTTTGGAAAGCAAGGGGGTCCAATCTGAACCCCATGACTCAACGGGAGGATATCCTTGATAATTCTGTGTATATCTTGTATCCCATGCAGCAAATAATAGATGACCTTGCCATAGAATCTCATGAAACCATTGTCCACATGAATAAAACCTATTACTTTTTCTCTCATACTAGTGAAATGCATTGTGTCACCCCCTCCACACACACACACTCATTCTGCAACAGCTGGTCATCATTCCTGTAGATCACACATGCAGACAGTGACAGAATGAGGTCAGACATGTCCTGTGGCATTGGGTCTACACTTAGGTGCAGATTCCCTGCTTCTGGACAGCAGTTTGAATGGAGCTGCTCTCTTTATACTGGCTGTGCTAAGCAGCAGCATGGATGGCAGTTGGCACCATGACTTAACTATTTTTGTCTATATCTTCAGTTTCACACATAAGCTAAAAAACATCAATCTTCCTCTAGTAAGAAAAGTTTAGTTTTCAGAGCATTTGAAAAAGAACCTGCTATGCCATTTTCTGCATATGTCCCTCAAAGATCTTCCATCCAAGCCCTGAGCAGAGTTAGCTTCCAGAGAAAAGAACATCATGAAAGGGGATTGAAAGGGAGATTTCTCATGTGTCATCTGCTAAGTCAAATCTTGGCACAAGAATAATGCAGCTAAAGCTCCTTGAACAGATGAAAAAAGACTGGAGGTTCCTTGGGACACATATACATAGACTCATAGAATCATAGTCATTATGGTTGGAAAAGACTTTTAAGATCGAGTCCAACCCTCAATGCTTTTTCATAAGAACGTGCTGTGAGTTATCTTACTTGGGTGTCTGAAATGCATCAAAAATAATGCAAGATTTACCTTAATGGAATCTAATTCCTACTCTTTTATAAAACACATCATTCATTTATAAAACATCTAGCATAGATGGTCTGTACTTTACACGGAAAGAGTAGGCAGAATAAATCATCCATACACTGCTTCCATGAGAGGGTAGGGGAGCTGTCTTGCTGTTCTGTTCTCTCAGGTTCATGCTGGACAGAAATCAGAATAATTTCAACAGAGCCTAATAATTCCGCAAGGTCTACTTAAATAGTCAGTTGAGAGTGAGTTCTAGGGAAATAAGATTAATCAATTTGAAGCACTTTAAAAATATTTCTCCATTCTTAATCTATGTTTTCCTTTTAATCCCCTGATCCTCATTAGTTATCCTGGCTTCAATGCAATGCTATCCATCGCGAAACAAGTTAATGGAGTGATGATGAGATGGAAATATCATTCGCTGCAATTGAATCCTGCCAAGTTAACCCCTAACTTCAGCAGGATAGTAGTAACTGGGCAGAGAGCTGCTGAACTGCCTAGGAACATTCCAGTAATTTGCTTATTCACATAGATTAATTATCAGTGAACTTACTCTAGCCATAATGTACACAGCCGTAGAGAGGATTGTAATATAGTCACAAATGTCACAACAATTCATCTTTCACACGTGGCTGTTAAAATAAATTGATTGGTTTGTACTATATCTCAAAAACAAGGATATTATTCATAAGAGTGAGAGTCTTTGCCTTGCATGAAGCTGCTCCTCCCTTTGCTCTTCAACAGACCATTTTCCAAAAGAATTTTATGTCTTTCATCAGATTTTTCTAAGGGAGGGGAAAAGCTCATTCCAAAACGGTAGCTTTTCAAGAAGAAAATCATAAAAGCCTGGAGAAGCTCACTATTCCAGTAGTGCAGATGAAAGCCAAATTAGCACATATCCACCCATGAAATTGCTGTCAACTCAAATGGCAATTGAATAGCAAATATATTGTAAGTTTTGTCTCTGTTTCCTGTCTTTTCCCAATTTTCTTTGGGGAGGTAGCAACTGAAATGCCACCAAGGAGCATATTTTCTGTTTTTTTCCACAGTAATGACTGCTGCATCATTGCAGCAATGCAGTAAATACTACCTTTATATTGAACAATTCAAAGTTACACCAAAAGGAAAAATACTTACTTGCAAGAATATTTGCTAGACACTAAATTCCAGGGGGAAAAAATAAAAAAAAAATGCATTTTTATATCAAGAAGAACAAGAACCTTTAGTAAAATCAATAAGCTGTAAGGAATAGGATCATTGTTAAAGATCTCAGCATTAAGCAAGATCTCTCTTGTTCTCTCTGATGTGAGATTTAAAAAAAACATCCAAGTTATTTTTGCAAGCTTTTTACATTCGTATGCATTCGTATACTGCATAGAGAGAATATTAATATCGGATGCTACAAGAAAATCAAGAATAATGATCAGTGATTACTAGGCTATCCCTGATGATGTGAATGCATATGAGGCAGCAAAGTATTGGATAAAATTAGTTAAATGAGCATGGGTGTTGCTACACTCAGCTAAGTGGGGGGAAAAAATTAAACTATAAAATATTCACATACATAAAATAAACACAGTGATTCTCTGGACATCCCCATAAAGGCAGGGTGACTAGATGAGGATTTATCAGGAAAGGAGCTGCTCTCTATTCTGTGCTGCTGTGAAGCCTGATTCTCAGTCATATGTAACAGGTACAACCATGTTACAGACCAGCTTTGCCCAAAGGGGTATCTGCATCCAGCCATGGTGACAAATTTATTTTCAGGATTTAAAACTATCCCTAAGAGTAGCAAAATAGAAGGTGTTTGATTTTCTGGTATTTTTCAAAATACACCAAGGGACCAAAATTACCACTTCTGTGCTTCTCCATGTATCAGCACTCGCCCAAGAGAAGATGTAGAGGTCCAGCAGTTGTTCTTTGAGGAATTTTCATATTGGTAGGGCTCACAGTGAACCAGCTAGTATGCTAGGTGCTCTACCACTGCTTATTGCACAAACCCATGAGGATTTCAGGTTAGTCTCCAATGTTTCTCATCCAGCACCCCTGTCAAAATATTCTGTCTCACTGGAGGGAGGCCTATACCCTGTGAAATACATATTCCCTGGTACAGTGACCTTGAGAATCTTTTGCATGTTACTCCCATCCCTCTACCACAGTTCCCTAACACTCTTATTGTGCCTTTAAAAATAGTTTTGCGTCTGGTTTACAGTGTAGTTCCTTGAAAACTTTTGCTCTGGCACATCAGAGGTCAGAGAACTGCAGAGCAGGGGCAAGAATGAGCAAACTGGGAAAGACAGACTTTCTCAAGCTGCTTCAGTGCTACAGAAAACATGTCATCAAGTTAGTGTCTGAATCTTCCTTCTATAGAAACATTTGGGTAGAATTTTGTCTGAGACCAACTGAATATCAGTGAACTCCATTACATAAACTAGAATAGTGTCTGATGCAGTCAGAGTGAACAGACAAAATCTAGGCCAGAATTTCTAGGACTGCCAAAGACTTTCGATGTATCTCAGTGCATCACTGATTCTGCAGACTGAAGGGTGCAGATGACTGGTTCAAATGCTTAATGACTTCACTGCAGATGATCTGAGGATAAACATGCGGCTGCTTAGACTGAGAAACACTGTTTCTTTTACAGACCTTTACTTCTCAAAGGCATAGCAAAGCCTTGATGGTCCAAAGTCACCAGGGAGAATTTATAAATGTTTGGAAACTCTCATTATGAATACATATCTCAAAACCAGAATAAAGTGTCTTACTCTGTTGTTCCTCTACTTCCAGAGTTTTTCTTTGTTAACCCATATGTTGCAGACAGAGATGTACATCCCTTTTCACATCTGTAAGATAACAAAAATACTTTCAGCAATCTGAAGCACAGAGTAGCTGTCATGCACACACAGTACAATATTTTGGAGGAAAGATGTCACTGTAGTCTGTGACAGCAGCTCAATGACTACAAGCCAGACATGTCAGAGGCTGCTTGGTCTGAAATACAGCGCAGATCTCAGTACAGGTTCTTTTCCTGCTGATTGATTTCTAGGGTGGATCTAGCATCCCAGCTGAAACTCTATGTTTCCTCAGCCAGCCACACTTAAGACAGCTAATTAAAAACTGTGTAACAGCTGTTAGCTCAGGGGAGAGAACTGCAACTTCTAAAACTAAGCATAATAATATCAAACATGTTATTTCATTCTTTCACATATACCAAAGTAAAAGCAGTACAATTACAAAGAAGTCATAACTTTATATGGCCGTCCCTTTGGCTAGTATAAACTTCACAGCTACGTGTCTCCAAGGAAGGCACACCCACTTATTCCAGCCAGAAATTCAGCCCAAGAAACCTTCAGTCACTGAAACAGCAAGTCTGGATCAATCACTGAAACCCAGGGAATTATTCCAAGTTTACATCAGTACAACAGAGATCAGAATCTGGCCCAAATGTTAATTGATTTTTGGAGTCTCTCTGTCTGGCCATCCAGAAACGCCTGCTGGGTGCTAACATTGCGGTCTACACTAAGACTGAACAAAACAAAGGGGAAAAGTGGTGAAAAGCTGCAGATGGTATTGTCTAATGTGCAGTAGTTGAGCAATGAGTGCCAAGTGTTGCGCATGTTAGGTACAGAGAAACGGAACACTGCAAAATTAAGTCACTCGTTGTACCAGAGTCTATATCTGGACATGGAAATGGTTTATAAGAACTTGTTTGCAGCTATATACTATGGTTACTAAGACGAAGAGGAACAAATATCTCAGTGATCCCTGCCATCCATGATGAGATCTCAATTATTTTAGTGTGTAATGTTATAGATGTTCTTTTCTCTCTGAAATGGATCAGCTTCTACGGTACTATTTACAGTGGTTACCTGTGGAGAATCATCTTTTTTGCCTTGCTTCCCAACAACTCCACAACACAGAGAAGCAGCCTGTGGTCTCCACACTCTCTCAGGAATGTTTCATGTCTCTGCAGGCACATTCACAGGGAACAAGAGAGGGTTGCTCAGAGGTGCCGAAGCTAGCACTGACGCAGTAGATATGTCCATGAAATGCTGCTAGGACACTGTGAAAGTAGTATTCAAGATCACGGTTTTGTACGCACACCAACAAGGGCTTTTACCAATGCTTGTCACCTCAGCAGCAGCATCAAACTGACGACTAACCTGCTTCTCAATGGAGAGCTCTCACTGGCACCATAAGCCTGAACACCTCTGCACCATCTGCTACTGCATGGTTAGGAGTAACTGCAGTCATTAGCAGAAGAACCAACTCCATGTCTTACCATGAGGAACTCTACAAGAGATAAGTGTGTTGTTCACACATGAGAGTGAACTTAGCCACAAATGCATGCCATCCTTCTTCTGCCTACCTAGAGTACAGAGCCTGTTGCATTGAGTACATTTATGGTTTGAAGCATGTGATGAGGCATCCAGGTGAGTATTTTCACTTCCAGATGTCATACAACAGAGGAGACTTAACACAACCTCGTCCAGCCTTGTTTTAAAAGACTGGGCTTTGTGAGACTGCATCTGACGATGCTCAGGCAATGGGGTGAACCATGAATCTGCAAGACGACCACAGCAGAAATGGGCATGTGAGATATGCCATGAGTATGACTCAAATTGCTCAAATCTAGGCATGTTTGGATTGTCTAACTGAGTGGAGTCGTTAGGCTCCAGCAGACAAAGGCCTGAGGCAGGTTTAGGCTTAGGTTAGAAGCCAAGCTTCATGATCCTGGGCATAGAGACTGGTCCCAAGGCCACAGGGAGTTGCCTCATGGAGAGGAAAGTACTTAGGATGATGACACCACCAATCCATGATGTCATGATACACATAATGTTTAGTCTAAGACTCCTGGAAATCCTTAAATCCACCTTGAATTAGAAAATATCAAAAACATAAGAATTATTATTTATCTTCAGGCTTTGTCTTTGCTCACGGTGATAATATGCACGGTTCCAGCCAGTTACCTCTGTGATATCACCTCTGACAGCTATGTCAGCAGGTTGGCTTGATACTTCAAAAGCCTCATATATACTGAGTTGATCTGAGCTTAGTTTTGAGTTCTGAGTTGATCTACCTAATACCAGCCTATATTTCTTAGCAGATGAACTCAGCCATATTTACTAAGGAAATATTTAATGTTTAATTGGGAAGTTCCGTACTTCAAAGGCCAGCAGATCTGTAGTGAAAGAATCAGTAGAAGGATAACCAAACACTTTGTTAAAGACAATCACGATCTAAATCAATCTGAAGCTGTTGTATAAAAAGAGTAGTGGGATTAAAGATGTAAATAAAGATGATAAGATTCTACTTTGTATCCCCTCAGTCCTGTGGATTGTTGATAGTTGTGGCCAGTAGGACTAAATGAATTTCTTGCAAGATAAAAATCAATGTTTCAAAGCAGGTTGACATGGGTAAACCTTTGACCCCTGTGGTCAGGAGGTGTTGGAAGAAGCAGTGTGCACTTCTTTGAGCCCTCTGGAAAAGTCGCTACCAATTCCCTTCGGGGCATAATGGAATTCTTAATACAAGGCCATGCTGAAGGCACTCACATCCCTCTGTGTTGCTCAGAGATTTTCGGACTTTTGCCCTAGCACAGCAGAGCCCTGCAGATTATCACAGACCCCTCACATACTCTGCTCAAAATTGTGTGGGAGAGCATAAGCCCAGCTTCTTGACACATGCTTGTTGTCATGAAGCTGTTCTACCAGCATCACCTCAGTGTGGTGACAGGAAACCAGAGGTGTTTGAAGTATAAACTGAGGCAGCAGGGTCAGTTATACCTCTTCAAAAAAGAAAATCCGCACAGGAACAAGAATAATCTCACCAACACAAAAAGGAATTAGCACTTTTTTTATTAAGTTTTTATTGTTATGTAGGCTGTACATCCCCAAATTTAAAATCCCACTCAAATGAAAGAAGCAGTTTCAAAGGATGCTGAAATTTACTATATGCTGGTCCTCAACTACAGTCCAGAGCTACATGTGAAGTATCCAAGGTATTTTTTAAATTAAATATTTCCAGTAATGGGCAGTTCATACTTTACTGGGGAAAGACCTGACCTACTTCATATCATAGCCATCAATCAGTGTTTCATGAGGCATCAGTCCCTGAGCCAACACATATTACTTTTACTTGGTGACGATTTATGGTCAGGCATTCCTGCGGGCCTAAAAATCTTTTAACATGGTTCAAGCCAACAGTACAAACAAATCCATGAAAAAGAACAGACATCAACCAATATGCTCCAGATTTTTTTATTATTATTTTCTTTGTTGAGGTAGAAGCAGAGGTTATGGAGGAAGGATATTGTCCTGGGATATTTACTGGGATAAAATTCTATTTAGAAGCTCAGCCCAACACTGCTGGCTATCAGATGACAACTCCAATGGTAGGAACTGAAGCCAGCTCTGGAGTTCTCTGACAAGGACAACAGACAGGAGAAAGAGAGCAAGGATATACCAAAGTGCTGACATCTGGAATATCATCACAGGACTTGGAAATGAGTTTCCATAAAGAATGGTCAGGGATGAGCCATGAATTCAATACATAGCTCCCACTATCTTCCCAAACAGATAATTCTTCTCTGTTGAAGCAAGCTGGAAGTCTTTCTTATGTATTTTAGTTGTGCAGTGCTTTTTCTTGTATCCAACAATCTTTACTGCTTTTTTTAAGGATAATAAATTCAAGAATGGTATCAAGGCAATTATTATTTCTAGAGGTCTTTGTCAGCATTTACCTATCTTTTATAACTCGGAATTACACTGCTGAGCAGCAGTGCTCAACCTACCAAGAGAGTGAGCTGCAAGCAACATGAACTGCTCTGGCACTTGTAGATGCCCATTGCTCCTTCTCCAGACCCTCTAGTCCTATGAGGAAGGCACAGACCACCCTGAGGAAGTCCCTTCACTGGGGGAGCCTTGCACAAGGCAGACAGGGGGCAGATACCAGGGCATATACTGCATATGCAATATTTTGAAGAGATCTGAGCAGCAGCTCAAAATGGGTACATGGAATATATCTGCTGTGCCCAGGTGACCTATGATACATAGGCAGAGTGGGTGCAATCACACAGGAGGAGTGGAGGTGTCATTTTCCCTGCTACAGGAGGCAAGTATTGCCTTCTGCAGCAGGTAAAAAGCCTTAAAGGTTGGGAACATGTTAAGATTAACATGTTTAGTTGTTAAAGTGCTTCTGCTCATGCAACCTTGGTTAATTTGTGTATAGATTTGTGCTGGAGGACAAGCACTTAAAAAGTGATTTTTTTCAAAGCAGTGAATTGGCACACAGCTCCAGAACTAGGAAAATATCCATAAAGCAATCCTACAGAAATTCATTTGCTGGAGCCTGACCCGTGAATTACTGGAGAGACTTCAAAATAAATCTCTCCAGTAATTCATCATTGTGACAGATCGCCTCCTCCTTGCAAGGATTCTCCCTCAGCAATATCAGTGTGGCATTAAAACATCAAAAGGTTAATGTCTGCACGTGAGCTTACATGGGAGCTTACTCTACTAGGGTTGGCCATAGCTGAGGCTCAAGGCAGTTGTCTGGCCTGACTGTCTGAGGCCACTTGGGAAGCTCCAAATGTTCCACTGGTTTCCATCTGCTTTTACTGAATAATGTGGGTTGAATTTGCCAGCCCCATGCAGATATTGTGCATAACTTAGAGCACCTTAAAATATACTCCTTTAAAAGCATAAAGTTTCTCTGTGTGAGCAATGAGTTGAATCTCTGGTTAATGGAGAGTCGAGTAATTTACTTTATCTAGGACAGGAGTTCTTAAGCAAAATGATCATGTAGGTTTAGAACCACACAGATTCTATATAAACTTCACTAAAAAAAATCACAAAAAATCTCATTTTTCTCTAAATTTAGATGATGCTAAATCATCTATCCTATACTTGCAGAAATTCTCATAATATCTTTCTTGAAAGGATTTATTTAACAATAAAAACTACAACTTCTTCCAAAAAGCTTTATCTTCTTTCCTGAGGTACAGATTTGTGCTATTTTTAGCACAAATAAAGTAATTCTAGGACTTCTTCACATGCAAATACCTGACATGTTTATCTAGTTGGCTTCACTAAGTGGCTCCTCAGTTTACCAAGGCTTGTTCTTTTGAAATCAATCACTTTATTTACAGACTTCCTTTTGCTTATCCATTTCATATAGATAAAACCAGTTTGTGATCATTCAACTCATGTCATCATGCAGCCATATCATCTGTAACGTTAAAATAAATAAATATATATATATATATTACAACAGCCCTTTTTGTTTTACCCATCCATTTACCCATCCATTGCTTTCCAATTCACAGCTTGGAAGCTGAAGACTTACATAGGAATCTTGTCCAGGGAAGATGTTACTCTCTAATAGTGATCTCTATCAATATAAATTGAAATTACACCCCTCAAACCAGTAAAATCTCTTTGCATTTCTCAAAGCATTTTCCTCCAAAATGAATGTGCTGTAGCCCATCGAAACTTTGCATTTCTCTTTTCATCTAGTCCTTAATGAACAATACTAAGACATTTATTTCATGCTTTTCTATTTCTCTTTTCAAATACATGAACAGGAGCTCCTTTTCTGGCACTATCACTGCAAAAATGAACTTTTCCATGTCTTTTATATGTAGGAAAATATCAAGTTGCAGGATGCTTAATTCCAGTGTCCTCTGAAGCATTTTTCAAGAAAGGACCAAAAAACATGTATTATTGCTAAATAAAAAATTACCAAAAAAAATAAAGGAACAAAAATATTCTCACTAAAAAGACAAAAAGATCAAAATGTTGACCAAGACAATGTCTCATAATGCCTGGGATAACAGAATGGGAAAGGAAAAGCCAGAAAATTGGAAGATACTGTAACAGAAATATTGAAATAAATATTCAATTGAATCTTTTCCTCTATTTCCCTTTTTCTTTCTCCTTTATTTTTCACACATTTCTTTACAGAAAAATCTACCACACATTACTAATTTTCAACATTTTTTCATAGGTAAAACACATAAAATAGTCATGTTAATGCAAACTGTTCCACGGAGTCATAAAGTCAAGTTTCAGCTCCTTGCCAGTATTTCTGAACGTTGTTGCAGGCTGACACCAACAATCTGCCTTATCATTGCAAAGAACTGACAGCTAATAGGACCTCCGCTGTCCTTCCCCTCCTCATTGCAGAACAGAATCCAGCATCAGAAAGTCCCAGGCTCCAGCAGATCTTTCCTGGCTGACACTGTGAACCTCTTTGGGCAACTCCCTGTGGTTGCACAACTTGACCCGCTGGATGTGGCGAGGAGGTTATCTCTGCCCCACACACCTCCAGCCCTCCCCTGTTCTGCAAGGTGCTTAGCCCTTATTTACTTTCCTTGGTTAACACCTCAAAACAAGAAGGCAGCAATAGCATTCCTGGAAATCCCTGTCTGTGTTTGCCAGACCTTTTGTGTCCCCTGGAGAAAACTGTCACAAGGAGTAGACACAAACAATTCCTAGGTCAGCCGCGCTTTGCAAACAAGAAATGCTATGGAGCAAAATACAGAAGAGGGGTAAGAAAAAATGGATTCCTATGCCCCAAACTCCTAAGAGACATCTCACAGTTGATTCTCTCTACTACTGCAGACATAATATTAAAATAGGTTTTTGCATCACTGTTACCTTTACTTTATATTGCATGGCAAATTTAGTCTCTTGATTTGTGTTCTTATAGGTACTAATCCCAAAAAACAATGAATAAGCAATCCTCTTGTAAGTGTTCTCTGTCATAAAACTTATTAACTTAACAGACATAATGTGGAATTCCCATAGGGCAAATAACAGTAGGCCCATCCTCTGAGCAACTGTGTAATTTCAAAGGAAGTCTTTTTTTACTCCATGGGAGTGGAAATTACTCATAGCATGACAAATCTGGAAGACCTATTATAGGTTTCGCTCCTACTTGTCACCAATCTTTTAAGCCTGACATCCAGCTTCCAAAATTATTAATAATTTAATGAGTATTTTCTTGGGAAGGCCCTGTCCTAAATGAGAACCTCAGGCCAATCATTAGGGAGCTGTGGACATTTTTGAGAATTCAGCATAATTTTTCATTAGTGCTCCTTTGCTGTGATGCTGAAGGAATGGCACTATTGCAACTAGGGCCTCGATCCAATAAAGCACTTATGCACATGCATAACTTCAGCAGAATTAATCATGTGCTGCAGCTAAACATATCCCTAAGTACTATTTACAGATAAGAACACATTAGTCTGAGTCCATTTCTGAATTCTGTTCAAACAGAACATTATGCAGTGGTACAGAACAGCAATACACCAACTGCTGCTCCTTAAACACAGGAAAGGAACATCTGCTCCAAGTGATCTGAGGTATAAAGTACAATATTCAGAAGCTGCCCATAGGGGAATAAACCTGACACAGAGGAAATACGAAAAAATAAAGGAACAAAATAAAATTAAGTGGGGCTTTTGATGGAGTTGCATGACTTCACGGCCTTGTGTAATAAGACATCTAGTGCTGCTGGGCAAATTCACAAGCTCATTCCCTGCTGTGTGTACATATGGGGGAGGAAGACAGCTGATCTCTGACTGAAGACCATAATAGTAACAAGGTGATGGAAAGCAGATGGGATGTGCAACAGGCAAGTTGGCCTCCTGCAGCTCCATTCCCTCTGAATCTCTCTGGGTATGTGAATGACTGCTGCGGAAACAAGTTCCTGAATTTCCTCGCTTAATCCAGTAATTTTTGTAATTTAAGTATAAATGCTCTGGAAGTGATGATTAGCTTTTCTACACGGGACATTGCTAAGTGTCTTTTGTGAGCGGTGGATGCTTGTGGGAGAGGAACCACAAATTAAAGTGATGTTGTCTTGCTAGGTGGTGGGAGAAAGAACTAGGGAAACAGTCCCAAAACTGTTTTCTGCCTACCAGGAGATGACCTACCTCACTTTACAGCTCATGTGAGTTCACTGACTGTATTTTTTGTAATTGCCATTAAAATTGTTAACGATAACAATCATAGATTAAAGACACTGTTGCAGCGCTCTGTCTAAATCAGAACACAATGTTTGTTATTAAAAGGAAAATGTAATTATTGTTTAATAAGCCTCAATATGGAAAAAAATTGAAACAGTTCAGTGTGTTCTTGGTTCAGAAACAAAATGCCTCCTGGGCAGTTTTCTTTGGACTCTGGACTAGGAACAGCATATTCATCCTCTGTAAGGAGAAAAAAAAAAAAAAAAAAAAAGGAGAATATCATAAAACTACTACAGTGATGGAAAGTTGTGAAAAATAAAGGGTTAAAGCTACCACCGCCCCATATTACCAAACCAATATTATTCTACAACAGTTACACAATCTTCTATGCTATTCTTTTCTCTAACGAAGAAGCATTTTGTGTTGTGAAATGAAAGTTTTGGGGCAGTTCAAGAAAATGTTGACCCTTTCTGTTCATCCCACCATTATGCCAGAAGCTGTAGCAGCTGCAGCAGCAAATATGCACTGCCTGCTCAGCTCCTCTCATTCAAAATACATTTATTAGCCTTAAACTGTAAGACCTTAATGGGGCTCATGCTGATTGTGACATGCTTTTAGGTGCTCCTGAAACCTATATGCAGTGCTCCAAAATTACAGAAATTCTTCCAAGGAAAAAGGTAGGATAAGATTTTTATGTGTAACACTTAGCTCCTTGCTGGTTTTATAGGCGCCCATCTTGTAAGTATATTAACTGGTAAGACAGGAAGACAGTATAAAATCTTTAAGGCTTTTTTGGAGTCTCTTTTCCCTTCTGCTTTTGAGACTGAAAGTCTGTCTTAAAGAAATGAGTCAAAATAAATACTTTTTTTTTTCCTTTCTCTCTCTCTCTCCCTCTTTTTGGTAATGGTTCATTTCCATCCAAGTAACTGATGGAAAGCTCTGAGGGCTTTCTGATCATATTTTTATAGTCAACAGCATATAATCACAATTTAATTTCTGGATATGCCTCCCATATACTTGCCTCAGAGCACAGCTCTCCTCTCCCCACACAGGGGCATATAACAGATGAAGTAGGGCTGATTTATTACAGCTCTTTAAGAAAGTCTTATTTTTCTTTAATTAATTATAATACTTCTCCTGAATGTTGGCAAGCGCCTGGAGTGCTCTGACACATGGCAGTCTTCTCCTTTCATATTTGAGCATAAACAAGCGAAAAAGAAGGACACCAGCCAGGGAACTCTTAAAGGTTGGTGGGTTTGGTTCTCCTTTGAAAAAAGTTCCCTGGCAGCAACACAAAAGCCAGAGCCTGGATCACCACCTGTAGACTCTGACTCATTCTTCATAGCTGAAAAAAGTCAAAGGGAGGTCAGGAGGGAACACAAGCAAAGTCATTCATTAAAGCCAGTTGCAGAAAGACTTGTCATACTCATTATAAGCAAATATCTTGAACAGTGAAAGATGCCTAAATATGACAATGGAAAGATCCTATAAATATTAAAATAACCAGAGATGCTTTCTGTTCTGTGGCTCCCTAGTATGTCTGTGGGAAACTGTGCATTCAAGGAGCTCCCACTAAAGCCAACTGATCCAAACTGGGCTTAGACGTTCCTATTAAAGAGAATAATGGAGTAGGGAGAAAACTGACTCTGCTTGGAGCTAGACTCTGTTTTGGAACTTGCTCGATGGCTCTGAGGGATTTGGAAATGACCTATGAGATAAAATGAAGTGGTAAAATGAATTAAAAAAACAAATTCTCTCAGTAGAAATGAACTTTGCGTGAAATGTCTCACTTCCCAATTTGGATGCTTGCCAGCTATGCAAAGAATAACTGGGAAAGAAAACCAGCCTCTTGTAGACAAGGCAAACTAGATAGCAAATTAGAGTTTCCAAGCTACAGTATTTATCCAATCTACATCAACACTTATCGAAGGTCTTTGGGCTTGACAAGCGACTAATTAATTCAGCATACTTAAAGCTAAAACACTTGAGGCAACAAAGTACACACAGCTCAAAATAAGAGTCCACTGAAAAAAAAAAAAAAGTGATTTTATATGTTGTGGCAAATGGCACCAGTCAATGATCCAGACTCAGCAAAAACAAAGAATCACAACAGATTCTGCTGAGTTTACAGATACCCTCAGAATGAGAATCACACAAAGATGAACACAGCAGAACCACCAGCAAAGTGTAGAAAATGCCTCCTAGGACTAAGGAAATCATAGCTGACAGGGAATAACCAATATAACCACAACTAGCTTTAGCCTGGATGTACTAGTCAATGAGGCACAAGACAGAATCACAGAATCACAGAATCTTTAAGGTTGGAAGGGACCTCTAGAGATCATCTAGTCCAACCTTCCTGCCCAAGCAGGCACACCTACAGCATGTGGCACA